>WIDE01000148.1:0-22822 GCA_015039315.1 Clavulina sp. PMI_390
CTGCTCCTCTGGCTCTCCGTTCCCAGTTTGAAGGAGCTCGTATGCCATTATGAAGCTTCGCAGCTTACGGAAATCTCTACTCCACATCACGCGTCAAACCATCTCGACAGAGTGGCGCAATTTAAGCTTCAATCTCTAGAGCTCGACGAGAGCTCAAAAATTGAGATATTTTCCATGCGGGCCGGTCTCCCTTTTTGGGAAGTTGCCTTGGAGCATGTCACGAAACTCGTTCTCCGAAGGAGCATTGTTGTTCCCCTTACGTTCTATCTATCCGAGCTAAAGGAAGCAAATATACATTCAATGGAGGGCTTTCCTGAATCGGTCAGCTTGGAAGCTCAAAGCTCAGGGCTTTCGAGGCACTTTCCGTCTCTTCAATCCTTTGAGATTGCAAATTGCTTCATAAACGAATTTCCTGGTGCCGACACCACAGCAAGGCACCTAGGACATTTGTTCAAGGTCCGACCCGGTCTGGTCCTTACCTGCGATCTCAACCTGGCTGAAAGGCTGGGCCGCCTGTCACCTGCCCTGAGTGGTCGAATTTTCTTGACCGGATCGAGACGTTGACTAATGATGGCTGGAGAGGAATCTTAGGAGGGTAAGTAGCTACGATGGGCCTGACCAACTCAGTCTCCACTTTTCTTTTCCTCGCCCTTCTCTCAAAATCTAGATAGGATCCTCGCTCATTCAACCGTCAATCCACCATTACCATTTACGCTGATGAATGCACGCCTTATGCTATTCGATATCCCCATCCTACTACCTCCTGTACTGGATGAATCAATTGGATAAATATAGCTAGCGGCTAAAAATGATACATATGGGTATAGCAGCACGAGTATCTGCTCCGCCCCCGTTGAACTAGTCACAGGAGACTTTGGAGTCATGCAGCACTCCGACGGTGTGGCCATGCTATATCTTTGTTCAACTTTGTCATAGAATGTGCCCTCCCGTGCCTCCAGTGGGCATCATGGATTAGTATTGCTCACCAATCTCCGGGGGGGCTACCAACTTGGACGGGTGGTAGTCTTTACGAGAGCTTGAAATCCAGTACGGCAGCATCATAAGCCTCGGGTAAAGGGCAGGGAAGAGGAACAGATAAACTTACCCCCGCGATCATGTCATGAAGACCACTTTCACTCGCACCGCTGAGCTCGGCAACATTTTGTCCTCTGTGAAAAGCGGTGATGGTTGGAAGCATGTGGAGACTGCCATAATTATCGGTGAAGTCCTGGGAGCCCAATCAGGGAAATTCGATACGAGTCCGTTAGCACAAAATAATTAATCCGCGAAGTATGTTAACCTGAGATGCTGTTGGAACATACCTCACACTCATCGATTTCAACTGTGTAGAACCTAAGTTTCATAGTTTGTCGCGCGAGGTCCTCAAACACCGGTTTGATAGATGTTGAAGGTTCAGCCCAAACAGCGTAGAAGAGTATGATGGAGCTTTGGTTGGAGGTCATCTAGAAGTCAAGGGTGTTATCACAAAATACATATGGAGTGCGATTGGGGACAATACTAACAACTTCCTGGAATTGGCTCCAGTTTTCGATAATAGTGACGGTCATAGTGTGCTAGTGGCGAATTGGTGGGTGTATGGATAGTGAGTGCTTGGGTTGGCGGTGAGGAGGATGACATGGGGTTGTGAAGCATCTTCATATAGGAAGCAGGGTCGTACGCCCCAGGAACACGTAATTCAGTGATTCAGGTACCAGTCGGCAGTCCTCACTTAGATCTCACGGGGGCGGCGAGGCACAGTCGAAGGTTCGATGGCAAGGAGCTACCCATTTACCGCTGTCTTAGAACCTTGCTTATGAAGATATTGCGATCTCGATTTCCGAGATGACATTTAAAAAGGGGTCCAGAAAGTACGAGCACCAGTTGAAACGTCCAGGATGATACCAGGGAATCATGAAACGTGGCGTCAGGCACGAGTGGAGTTCGGCCCGTCAACTTGCACAGACTGACAGATGGGGTGGCTGGGCCACATTCGTAATGGGATCGGCCATTTCGATCAATCACCGATCGAGCACTTAGTTGAGTTAACAAGGTTCAGGCGGAGGCAAGTCGTCACTGCCTTTAGCACGGGAAGCTCAAAGGTGATGCATCTGGATATACATCAGACAGAACGGAGATGAAGTGTATTACATCCAAACTTCGAGCGCCTATGGGGAGTTGACCATGACCTAAAGCAGTTGCGCCATCAATTAAGCAGTTGGGATGTAAAAGGACAACACCCACGAAGGTACCAAAAACGTCCAGTGCGGCAAGCTGGGTCCAGGCATACTATGAGCAGACAGACGTATATTAGGTGAGGTTGCAGAATAAATTTCAGAGGATGCGCCCGTACCATGCCATCATAAGGACCTTTCCACTGTGACGAACAGATACGATATAGATTGATCAGTGGGGCCATGAGTTGGGCATCAAAAGACTCACGTTAGCGGCGTAGGAAGTAGCTGTACTCCAGGTAAGAGTATTCGACGCAAGCTCAATAAGAGCGTTCGCCTGGGTATCGACGTATGAGTGGACGAGAGTGCCAAGCGGGGTGTTAGAAGCACTCTGGCGGCGATAGAGTTCGGCGAGGCCACGGATAAAGACAGCTAGTTGAAACAACGCGTAAGTCTCAGCCGAAGAGCTGCGTTGAGGTGGTGGGTGCATACCCTTGAAGCCCCAGGCGTCATTGTTCGAGCTGTGAGTATTGGATGAAGACTCGGTGATGATTCCGTCTGAGCCTTGCCATGGGCCATTCTTCATTGCTGCGACGGCAACGGTCTAAATTAAGCATCGACAGAGGTTAGTGGGATGTCCAAGAAGTGTAATTTCCCTCCAAAAACACGTACAAGTGCGGCATTGGTATAGGTCGAAGTACCAGTCACAGCACCGAGGACGGCCGCGCCCTCGATGAACTTTCCGGAGTTGTAGGTAAACACCCAGTTGGGACCCGCTAAGGATGACAATTATTAAGACGAACAGACCAATAGGAGGATGGGACGGAGCTTACAGCATGTTGTAACGTCCAAGCTGTCATTGATCAGATTGGTGGACGTGTTGTAAAGGAGACGAGTGATAGCTCCATATGCGGCAACGGCGGCGTTGAGATATTTCGTGTTCCCTGTAGCCTCGTATAGCCACGCGCTGAGGGACATGAATAATCCGGTAGTGATGGCATTGGTGGATGTATCGGTGGCTGAGGTGGTCCAGAAGACTAGGCCACTCAAGGACTGGCTGTTGCATGTACCCCATGTGAATGACTTGCCGTTCCCAGAGGTGCCAGTAATCTGGTATGGAGCAACGTTTGCCCAAGAGTTCTCTGCCCAGCCAAGGGCCACAGTGTTACCGTAGGCTTTATATTGGTAGATTGCGGCCGAAGCCCACCACTAAGGGGTCAATCAATCAATACTGGCTCTCTAGGTCACATGGACCAGGAAAGGTAGAATAGACGTACCAGGGTGTCGTCATTGTAAACATTTTGGCGGAAATTTGGGAATTGACCATACGTGTCTCCCACAGCGTCCTGTGGTGCCGGGAGCATAATAAGACATGGTATTATTTCGTGACGAGAGAATGCTGTGACGAACCAAGCTCTTCCCTTCATAGTCTGTCGTGCCAGCGTACAAGTCCTTGAGGACAAGAGCCGACCATACGTTTGCGCTCTGCCAGTAACCTGAAAATGCGTCGATCAGTCATCGGAGAAGATATTGAAACATCTGCAGGCTGGCTCACCCAAGCCCCCAACCGACTGGTGAGTGCCGCCAAGATTAATCATGGTGTTCATCGCATTCAACGCAATAGTGTTGCGTTGTGATTTGACGAGTGAGGTGCCAAATTCCTGAAGTTAGGACATGTTAGCTTCTCTTCGGTAGGATGAGGCTAATGGGTGTCTTGAACCTACTCTCCACGAGGTGGGAACACCATAGTCAATACGCTTCTCAAGAACTGGAGCAGCGTTAGCGGTCGCGGCCCAGACACCAAGCGTAACGGCGAAAGACGAGAATAGCATAGCTAGGCTGCGGGATAATGAAGCATCAGCTATTGCAATGGTCCAAGAGCCCTCTATCCTCTCTTACAGCTAACAGGGACCTCGAACGTAACGGTGGGGTGGGGCCATCAAAGTATCACGCTGTGATGGATATATAGCTGCCAGCGCTCTCGGTGCGGGGACCGAGAGCAGAAACGATGGCTAATTGGCGTGCATATTCGGTCATGAAGTTTGCTTGGCAGAGTCACCGTCGCCATTCAGATTCAAGTCGAATGTTGCAGCGGCGTTGCTGAGTCACGCCCAACTGTGACAATTTGCACTTCTCTTGGCGGAGTCCATGCCGATCAGCACATCACTGGATGAATAGTTACACGCATCAGGCCCAACGTAGGTTGGCAACTCATACTGCTTTGTGAAGCTGAGGTCAAGGGAAGCCTGGTAAACTCATGGGCCATCCAGATTGTCAATTAAGTGCTAGATGACCCTGAACATGAACTGATTGGTCAGAGGCAGAGGACTACCAAGCTGTCAACTAGCTCAATTGAGAAAGGGAGCTCGTTCAGCAAACATGTGGCTGGTAAGAATCAAGTGCCTGAGAAACCTCGCCGTCGACGTCGGCCGTGTAAAGCAACAGCCTCGACGTCTGTCGTGAGGCTTCCTCAAAAGCGAACTTTGTAGCCGTCGAATTCCGAAGCCAGATTAACCAAAAGATTATGATGGAGACCTACCGGGGCAAGTATTAGCAGGGAGGGGTCAAAGTTGCGATATAGAACATACAGCCACGAGCATGTTCACATAAGAATGGGCTTGTCCACTCGGCCCCAGGAACCAAAGTTAACAGTCAGACGCTTGCGAATTGCCGAATATTTAGGTGCCACAAGAGCGGTAAAGTGCCATCAGAGTTCCAATGCACCGCAAGTGCCACTGACGCCCCAGAGTGGTTTGTTAATAGGAAAATCCTAAATCTTGTTCCTAAACTGGATAGAAAGGGGGAGAAGCGATGGAGATTGGGACCAAAAAAAACTCGTCATATCGCCAGAGGATTGCTAGGTTTCGCGCAAGGCAAGTGACTGGCGGATTTAGAGCTATAATTTTCAGACCAGTTGAGTTCTAGGATGACTGGACCACATTAGCGACTGGAACAAGCCTGAGGATCGAACGATGATCGATGACTGTGGCCAAGGCATCGAGATTCATGTCGGGAGAGCCTCTTATTATTTGAAGGAACAGTAGAAGATCTGCATGGTATTGGGAGAGACCGATGAAATTAGGTATATTGAACCCTCTAACACTTATGGAGAGTTAACCATGACCTATAATGAAACATAAAATCAGTTACATTGTTGCACACCAGTATGACAAGTATACTCACGAAGGTACCAAAGACGTCAAGCGCTGCGAGCTGAGTCCACGCGTACTACGGAAAGACGAAGATATGTGAGCTTGGATTTCCCAATACAAATCGACTCCCAAAGAGTGCGCTCGTACCATTCCATCATAGGGACCTTCCCACTATGACAACCCAAAAAAAAGAGGATTTGGGTCAGTCATTTCTCATGGCAAACCAAATCCAAAGACCCACGTCAGCAGCGTATGAAGTCGCGGTGCTCCAAGTAAGGGTGTTTGACGCAAGCTCGATAAGAGCGTTCGCCTGGGTATCAACGTACGAGTGGATGAGGGTCCCGAGTGGGGTGTTGGAAGCGCTCTGGCGGCGGTAGAGTTCAGCAAGGCCGCGGATATAGACAGCTAATTGAGACCGCTCATTAGTGATGATAGACTCTTTACACAGGGAGATTAATTGATAACGAACCCTTGAAGCCCCAAGCGTCGTTGTTCGAGCTGTGAGTGTTAGATGAGGACTCAGTGATGATTCCATCTGAACCTTGCCAAGGGCCGCTCTTCATCGCTGCGACGGCAACGGTCTAAAAAGTGTATGATTTGAGCACAATAGAGTCCCGGTATAGGATAACTTTCCACAAAGATACGTACGAGCGCCGCGTTGGTGTAGGTAGCGGTGCCAGTCACAGCGCCAAGGACGGCAGTGCCTTCAATGAACTTTCCTGAGTTGTAGGTGAATACCCAGTCAGGCCCCGCTAAATGGAAATTCTGTGAGACAAGGGAGAGGCTTAGGAAAGAAGAGTAACAACAGCTTACAGCAAGTGGTGACGTCCAAGCTGTCATTGATAAGGTTCGTAGAGGTGTCATAAAGGTTCCGAGTAATGGCGCCATAGGCAGCGACAGCAGCGTTGAGATATTGCGTGTTCCCTGTAGCCTCGTATAGCCACGCGCTGAGGGTCATGAACAATCCGGTAGTGATGGCATTGGTAGAGGTATCGGTGGCTGAGGTAGTCCAGAAGACTAGGCCGCTCAAGGATTGCCCGTTGCATGTACCCCATGTGAAGGATTTGCCGTTCCCAGAGGTGCCGGTAATCTGGTACGGAGCGACGTTTGCCCAAGAGTTCTCTGCCCAGCTAAGAGCCACAGTGTTGCCGTAGGCCTTATATTGGTATATCGCAGCGCTGGCCCACCACTATTATCAGCTTCAATAAGTAAATCATTGATGGTCTTTATCACATGAACCAGCAATGCTAAAAATAGCCGTACCAAAGTGTCGTCATTATAGACATCATAACGGAAGTTCGGGAATTGACCGTATGTGTCACCAACAGCGTCCTGTGATGGTAAGGATATGAGAAGGGATTACATCGAGTGAATAACATTCGATCACGTACCAAACTCGTCCCTTCATAGTCCGTGGTGCCAGCGTACAGATCCTTGAGGACCAGAGCAGACCACACGTTTGCGCTTTGCCAGTAGCCTGAATGAAGGTTCGGTACAAGGTAATGCAAGAGTAGTAACAAGCCATCTTACCCAGTCCTCCGACCGACTGGTGCGTGCCACCAAGACCAACCATAGTGTTCATGGCATTCAACGCGATGGTGTTGCGTTGCGACTTGACCAGTGAGGTGCCGAATTCCTGAAAACAGGGATTCGTGAATCTCTTTAGCGGCGGAAGCGGGATATGTCTAGCACTTACTCTCCACGAAGTGGGGACACCATAGTCGATCCGCTTCTCATGAACGGGGGCAGCATTGGATGTGCTGGCCAAGACACCAAGAGCAATGGCGAGAGACGAGAAAAGCATAGCTAGGCCCGAGAATAGGGACAAAGGGTGACGCCTCGCAAGAGTCGAAGAGGCTTTCCTATCCGCTCGTACAACCAAAAAGGACCTCAAACGCAAGGATGGGGTGAAGCATCAACTCCATCATCTTGTGATGGATATATGGCTGCCCGAACTCAGACCACTGAAGAAAATGCCGATCAAACCCTGTCGGTGCAGCGACCGAGGCCAGAAACGAGGGGGCTATTTGCGTGCATATTTAGATTATGAAGTGTTGCTTGACAAAGGTCACCGTCGTCATTCAGATCGTAGCTTGAACGTCTCAGCGGCGTCGCTGAGTCACGCCCAAAGGTGACAATCTGCACGTTTCTATTGACGGAGTCCATGCCGATCAGCACATCACACAAATGAATAACTACGGGCATTAAGCTCACCGTTCGTTGGCGATCCACGCTAGATGGCGAGGCTAAAAGTCAAGGGCGGCTTGGCAAATTGACTTCGTGGTGGGTCATCCATAGTGTTGGGCAGACAGTACCCTATCACCCTACTAGCGCTGGACGCCTCTGTGCGCTGGACGCCTCTGTGGGGCTTTCAAGGATAGACTTATGCTCGCAATAACCCTTCCCCATATGAGTGTTAAATGAGCAATCATCTGCATGTCCCGTGATTGTGGATCAATGAGCAATGAGTGGCTGTTGGGGTGCAGCAGTCTTCACCGAACTTTCTCCTAGCTGAAACTTGAATTGCGTATACATTCGACAATGAAGTGAAGGTCTTGGACAGCCTATTTTTAGGATCCTAGGTCGATGGTGCAACATATTTTCAGCTGCCAGAAATATGCCTGGTCAGTTTCCTGAATATTGATGCGATAGAATCCATGGTTAGAGTGGTTGTAGACTAAGCGACCAATGTTCTGAACCAATGAGAGCGGCAAAGAAAGTCATTTGTAGGTTTGGATAGGTGCAACAAGTTTGCAATACTATTTTATCACGGAGAGGCGGAGTAGAATGAGAGATATGGCATTATGGATGAAGGGGGTGAACAGAAAGTGTACGATTTTTCACAATGCTAACAGATGAGATGTTGAGGAGCTCAGGTTCGGTGAATCCTGGTTCTCTATTTAGAGAGTGAGAGCGTCGTCCAAGAACCGCTCGATCTCCTTCTTGTGGGCAACCTACAGAGCGTGCAAACAATGCGGGGACAGTTAATCAGCAAGCATGAAAACTTTAAGAGAGAGGATCTTGAGGTAGAACGTACCTTGCTACCAGTTGCAACGCTTGCGCTGGGGTCACGGCCGGCGTAGATAGCGCTCTTGCCGACGTGGTGCTCAGTCTTGCTGGTAGCGGTGTGTATCCTAGGCGCGACGTAGGTCCAGGCGCCGTTGTTTAGGGGCTCCTCCTACATGACGAAATCGGTGAGCAAGGCATTACGTGAGAGACATGTAAATCGTACCTGGCACCAGAGCAGATCGGCGTTGGGGTACTTGTCGAGGTGGGGGGTAAGCTGGGAGAGAAGGGAAACAAAAGTCAGCACTGAGTTGTACACAGATATTTAGAGCAAGGGCTGGACTTACGAGATCATAGGGGAACGGCGAGATCTGTTCAAGACGGCTGATGGCAATGTTCTTGATACCGCGCTCCTGGCGCTCCTTCAACAGAGCATAGTAGACCTGGCCTATTCTCGCAATGAGGAAATAGCAATGTAACTGATGAGAACCATTTCACCAAGTGAGCAAAATTCGAAAAACGCACCACTGCAGAGAATGTGCCTCTTGATCTCCTCAGGCGCGACGAGCTCGCCCTCGGGATGGGGCTCGGGGAGGTAACGCTGGAAGTAAGTCTCACCGACCATCTCGCTGAGGTCAGACTTGGCCTCTTTCAGACGCAGGACCTGCTTGCTGAAGAAGATAATGAGGGGCTTGCGGAACTCGCGCTTGTTCTGGCGACGGAGGACGTGGAACTAAACAAGAAACAAGAAAAAAAGGTTTAGCTCGAAGTGAACGACAAGACAAACGAAGGGAAGTGGTGGTGACAGGATACATACGTAGTTGGCAGGGGTGGTGGGGTACACAACCTGCATGTTCGCGTCCTGGTGCTGCCTCTCGAGCTTCTCAGGAGGAGGGAAGACATGGGGATGATCATCACACAACTGCAAGAACCGCTCCATCCTTGCACTCGAGTGCTCTGGTCCCTGCCCGTCATACCCATGGGGCAAGCTCATGACCAGGCCCGTGCGCTGAAGCCACTTCCTCTCACCAGCAGCGATGAACTGATCAATCATCGGCTGCGCACCATTCGCAAAGTCACCAAACTGCGCCTCCCAGATCGTCAAGTTGTCCGGGGACACGAGCGAGTAGCCCAGTTCGAACCCAAGGGTTCCAAACTCAGACAGGGAGGAGTTGCACACGACGAACGCCGCCTGGCCCGAACCGAGGTTGTTCAGGGGGACGTACTGGCGCTCGTTGGCCTGGTCGTGGATGACGGCGTGGCGCTGTGAGAACGTGCCACGCTCGACGTCCTGCCCACTGAGACGCACATGGACACCCTCAAGCGCGAGGGTACCGAACGCGAGCGCCTCGGCAGTGCTCCAGTCAATGCCGGTGCCTTCCTTCACGGACTTGCCTCTCAAGGCAAGGACACGCGCCAAGTTCTTGTGCGGAGTGAACCCACTCGGAGTAGAGGAGATCGTCTCACCAACGTGCATGAGACGCTCATGCTCTGCGCCAGTAGGGTGGTGAGGGAGACACTGCTCCGCGAGCTCCTTGGGGCTGGGGAAGTTGGGCCACGCGCTCGAGAGCCACTCCTTGCTCGTAGGGCTATAGTCCCCAGCAGCAGCCCACGCCTTCTCAAGCATACCCCACACCCACTCCTTGTGCTCCTTGACCTCCTGCGCGCTGAACGTACCCTGGTCAATGAGCTGCTTCATGTACTTGTTCAGGGGGGTCTCCTGCGCCTCGATGGCCTTATACATCCGGGGCTGCGTGAACATGGGCTGGTCAGTCTCGTTGTGGCCGTGGCGACGGTAACACACAATGTCAATGACGACGTCCTTCTTGTACTTGGCGCGCCAGTCAGCCGCGAGCTGGCAGACGTAGGTCACAGCCTCGGCGTTATCACCGTTGACGTGGAAGATGGGCGCGTCGATAGCCTTGGCGATGTCGGACGGGTAGGCAGTCGAGCGGGAGAAACGGGGGTCGGTGGTGAAACCGATCTGGTTGTTCACGATCAAGTGGATGGTACCACCAGTGCCGTAGGCGGGGAGAGAGTGCATGCCGAGGGTCTCGTAGACAATACCCTGGCCAGCAAAGGCAGCGTCACCGTGGAGGAGAACGGCCATGGCGGTGTTGTGCTCCTTCTCATCGTTGGCGAAGTGCTGCAGGGCACGGGTCTTGCCGAGCACGAGGGGATCCTCAGCCTCAAGATGGGACGGGTTCGCGACGAGGGACAGGGAAACCTTCTTGCCAGAAGGAGTGGGGCGAACGTAGTTGGCACCAAGATCTGTTGTGCAGGCAAGCAACGTCAGCCTCGTTCACTCTGCATCAGACTAGGAGAAAGCACACACGGTACTTGACATCACCACCAGCATTGTAGTCATCATCCTTGCTGCCCTTGAACTCGTTAAGGATAGCCTCGATAGGTTTCCTGATCACGTTGCCCAGGACATTAAGACGACCACGATGCGGCATACCCATAGTGACAGCCTTGACACCATGCTCCACAGAGCGATCAATAAGGGCCTACCAATACGAAGGATCAGCATCCAGTGCAACGATATCAGACGCCTGCAAAGACGCACCTTCATACCAGGAATGAGCGCCTCGCAGCCCTCAAGACCGAACCGCTTCTCAGTGGGGTACTTGGCAGCGATAAAGTTCTCAAACAGCTCGGACCACATCAGACGATCGAGAATCATGCGTTTCTCCTCGACGGTGTACGCCATGGGCTTGGGCACCTCGACGCGCGAGCGGATCCAGTCGCATTGCTCCTTGTCGGGAATGTGCACGTATTGGATACCAATGTGACCACCTGTTATCGGAGGATGTGGGACAAGGAGATGTGGAGGGGATTCAGGGGATGGACAGAAGACAGGAGAGATAAAGTCAGCAGCGTTTTACGAATGATATTGTCCAGCAAACAGAAAAAGGAAAGAATCAGATAAGGGCAAGGGAAGCAAGAAAGAATATGAAGCCCTTATCATCGACGTCGGCGAATCATTTGTCAACCCAAACAGAGATGGGGTTTCCCCACACAGCCGGCGAATAGAGGGTGTGAATGTCAAATGTCAACGATGAAAAAATGATGCAAGTGAAAAAGTGACGATTCGCATCGCTGAGATGAAAGGCCGGTGGGCGGAAGTATGGCGGAATGAAGGATGACCCCCTCAGTCTGCAAAAACAGTGGCCCTGGGCCGAAGAGGAGAGACAGAAGAAGCAATAACGAAGGATAAACTCAAAGAAGCAGACGAAGCTTCAGGATGCGAAGGAGAATAGCACGTACAGTATATCCTGCGGCAGGTATCAATGATCTCCCGAATCGTCATTGTGCTCCTGCCCTCGGTGGCAAAGTGAGGAAGGATACCAGGGCCGAGCGAGATTTCCCTGTCGAGGTCCTTTTCGGTCCAGCCATAGTGGTGGAGCTCGAGTTCGGCGGGGGTTTGGCTGTCGAGGTCAGCATCGTGGATGCCCAGGGGGTCGAGGTCGGCAATGTGATGACCACGGACTTGGAAGGCACGGACGAGCAGTTGTGCCTATAGGTAAAAGCAGGTGTCTGTTAGTAAGCTGTTAAAGAACAATCTAGCAAAAGATGTGGGGGCGTGCGTGCTCAACGTCACGCGCATGTGCCCGATGACATGTCGAGGACCGAACTTTGTGGAAATTCGAAACAAATCCGGGAATCTCGAGCATGCCCGCCAGGGACACACGAGAAGGCTGAGCAAGCGATAGAAACATACCTTGAGATGGTCCGTGAGCTCTTTGGGTGCAGCACCCACACCGACGTGAAGCGCTGGTGCACCGTCGGCAGCAGAGGGCACATCAATCAGCCCCGGTGGTGGCGAGAAGGCCTGGGACGATGGTAAGCCGTGCTCAAGTCCCGAGAAGTAGGCGTCCCAGGATGCATGCACGGAGGACGCATCGTCGCGCCAACGCCGGTACATCTCCTCGGCGTAGTACGCATTCGTCCCAGTGGCAAAGGCGTCATTGGGCGAAGGTGCAGCAGCGCTCGAGCCGCTCGTCGATGATAACGAGCGCACAGTTGTGGCTGCGGGGAGACGGTTGGCTGATGTCGCCGAGCGGGTTGCGTCGGTGAGCGTCGTCAACACCCTTTTGCGCAACATGTTGGACATGGTGGTGGTGGTGTGTGCAGGTCTAGGAGACTAGTCTGTCCACCAATAGTAGCAGTCTCGTCGCCGTCTAGGACGAGGTGGGTGAAATTGAGAAAAGGAGGCGAAAAATGCTCCGTTGGGTTTGCGGTGACGCTCAAGCCAGTCGTGGGAATTTGGCCAAACCCGCGCAAACAATTCAGTGAATCCCCCTTTCATAGGCGATTTGACTCGTTCAGTTCCGAGCTCGGATGTGCTGACCATAGATGTAGTAGTGCTCAAATGGGTTTGTCCAGAATGCATAATCAAAGTAGTAATGAACTCAACTTTCGACCTCATGCCTACAGGACATCTTACAGAGCCTGCTAATGAGCTGGAATAGAAGTGATGTGTGGCTCTTAAGGAAATCTACGCTTCTTTCGAGCCTAATAAGATGGCCAGAGCTCCTCGAGGATTGCTTTTGATTCCTGCAATTGAGAGATGTGCCAAATGAATTGTTCCAGTCTGAACATTGTTCTATGGCGCCGGTTCTCGGTTTCCCCACATCCCGTTCAGCGACACTCACTCACACTTTTCATACGAAATCTCAATGTTGAGGACCTCCTTCCTCCTCCCATCTTTACGGCGGACTGTCCCTCATAGCTCCAACGTCGTTCCCAGAGTCGTGATATGTGCTCCTCGTCGATATAAATCCACACACCAGAATACCACTCTGAACAGCAATGCCAATAAGAAGCCCTTGCCGCTCGATGGCGTTCGCATTGTCGACCTCACCAGAGTTCTTGCTGGCCCAACCGCCACGATGCTACTTGCTGACTTAGGGTAGGTAGGCTGTCGCGCTCGAGTCGAACACCTGGTAGGAGATGGATTGCTCATTATGGACAAAATAGAGCCGACGTGATCAAAATCGAGGAGCCCAAACGAGGGGATGATACGAGTGAGTCTTATACTTGACATTCACAGAAGACATTGTCAATCTCACTCGACTGGGACTTCCTAAGGATCATGGCTACCACCATCAGCTCCTCTCGCCCCTTCAGCTACACCCTCTCACCTCCCTCCTGAATCGACATACTTCCTCGCCGCAAACCGTAACAAGCGGTCCCTCACTCTCAATCTCAAATCACCCCGTGGACTCGCAATCCTCAAAGACCTCATCCGCAAAGCCGATGTGCTCGTAGAGAACTATATTCCTGGAAAGTTAGACGAGTGGGGTCTCGGGTGGGAGCAGCTGAGGAAGGAAGTCAACCCAGAGTTGATTTATGTTAGCATCAGTGGTAGGTCATATTATTCTGAGACCTGCGGAGCAAGCAATTCAGCTGCTCGCTCATACATCCATCTACTCCCAATAGGATATGGACAAACTGGGCCATATGCCAAGAATCCTGGCTACGATGTCGTAATTGAGGCGGAGGCTGGACTGATGCACATGTGAGTGTCTCGCTATCTACCATGGTCTTTCACCGATAGATCCATCAACTTATGCATCTTCTCCAATAGTACAGGAGAGCCTACAGGTCCCCCCAACAAAGTGGGCGTGGCCGTCACAGATATTAGCACAGGCCTATACGCCCATGGAGCAATTCTCTCCGCTCTCCTCCAGCGCAACCAACTCCGCTCTTCTTCATCTCCCTCCGCAGCAGCAGAATGGCAAGGAACACACATCGACATCAACCTCTTCGAAACCCAACTCGCAGGCCTCGCCAACGTCGCGTCCGCCTATCTCATCGGAGGCCAAGATGGTGGGAGACACGGGACGTCCCATCCTTCGATCGTACCCTATCAAGTCTTCTCCTGCAAACCTTCTCTCGTCTCTGATTCATCGAGCGATGAACCGATAGAACAGCCAGGATACCTTATGATTGGTGCTGGAAATGACGCACAGTTCATCCGGCTGTGCAATGACGTCCTCCTTCGGCCAGAACTCGCCAAAGACGAGCGCTTCCGCACGAATAAAGAGCGCGTAAAGCATCGCGAGGTTTTGATTGAGGAGATAGAGCGAACCCTTGGCAAAGAAGAGAGGAGTGTTTGGCTGGAACGATTTTGGGGCAAAGGGTCTGTCTATTTCCTTTGTCTATAAAACGGCTGAGTGGGGTGCTCGAGTTGACACCCTATCAAACTTTCAGGATACCATTTGGCCCGATCAACAACATTGCGCAGACATTCGAGCATCCGCAGGCTGTCGCGCGCGGCAGCGTCATAGAAGTTGATGTGTGTCTTTTCTTCGTTATCCAGAGCCCTTCGAAAGCTGACAAACTCCCTCCACCTCGACCTCACGGTTATCTTCTCCTGTTCGATATAAATAGCATCCACGTGCAGGTCCACTGAAGCTCGTCGCTCCCCCCGTACATTATAACGGCGAGCGCCTACCTGTCAGGACGCCTCCACCCTGGCTGGGACAGCATACCGAAGAGGTAAGTGGAACGTTTTATTGATACACTTTTTTTTTCTTGGCTTTACACCATGCATGGGTTGCTGATTTCTCACTGTCCCTTCTCCATGGCATGGTTTTTTTGTAGATTTTGACAGAAGAGCTCGGGTACTCGAAAGAGGAAGTGGTAGCGCTAAGAGAAGAGGGTGCTATCTGATGATAAGTGCTCAAAGCAAACGATAGTCTCTACTCAAGGGGGCAGCGAAATAACATTGCTTAATGCAAAATGTGTGCATTTACTTCGACAGCATTGAGTGAAATGAGCTACATGGAACAGGGAGCCACTACACTTTCTCTATAAATGTATTAAGGTCTTTGATGCCATAGGGGACTAAATTATAACATGCCACAGCTCTGTAATATGCTACCCACGCAACAGCTGTCTCACTGCTCGAGATGTCTAACTGACATTGATAAGGAACTGATATTCTAACACTGGACCTCTACACTTGGAGGACAAAAGTCAAGGCTATTAAACGTGACAGTGAGCACCAAGACAGGGGATCGTTTCAAGTGAACTGTCGAACCTTGGAGTGAGCATCGACGATCACTCGAGACGAATGAACTGGAGGTAGAACTCCGATCCCGTGGAGGCACACAGAACTGTGCCCGAAAACGTGCAGACATCAACGATCTGCATTTGACTGTCGAATGCCAGAACGTCACTAGCACTGGTAGTAATGGCCCTTTCGGCTTCAATCGAACACAACTTTCGCTGTGTCCCCAGTGGTCCCTTCACCCAAATGTCTGCGTAAGCACTTGGATCGGTGCGCAGCTTGATATCAATGAATCTTTTGGAGAGCCAGAATTGGCAGAACGCCGCTCGATACTCCATCGCGAGCGAGCGCTCAGTAGAAGGGAGGGAAGAAGACGCCCTTGGAGGTGGACTGACTCGTTGAACTTGAAGCAGACGTATACGCAGATCCGACGACGTTGAGACGCCGACAAATACCACGAAGAGCTGAGCAGCGTCGATGAACAAAGGAATGACATATTCTTCATCCACGAGCTTGATGGATCCGGCTAGTTTTGCGCCATGCTTTCCGCGGATCATTTCTATGCGTACAGGAAGCGACAGTTTGACTGACGGGCCATTCTTGAGACGAGACGCATCTCCGAGGGTTGGCTCTGAATGATGACCGAGAGGATCGTCCAGTCGGGTGAGTATCAAGTCCAGTAGTCCACGCTGGGATGCGACGACTTTGAAGCCGAGCACGGAATTGTTCGGCAAGAGAGCCCACTCATGAATTGAGGGGCTTCCAAGATGTGGTGATGATGGAACAAGACCACGCCATTGGTTCGTCCGCCAATTCCAGACGCCGACTTCACTGGCATGGTCGAAGAGAGGTCCCACGAGCGCCCAGTCTCCACTGAGGGCACAATGCAGCTTGAAGAAGTGCCTCACCGAAAAGGATGCACCAACGTGGAAACAGGGAACCATACCCTTATCAGGATCCAGCGTCAAGCATAAGATTGTGACACCGCTCCCAGCCGTTTTCAAGGGATAAACGACGGCGATGGCGAAACAATCCTGTTCCACAGAGCTGGTAATATCTTGAATGGACGCTTGGCCAATGCCTGGATCTTGAGCAGCATCCGGGATTGAGCTCGTGAGAGACCATTGAGCAGCAAGGCAGGGGGCTTGGTCGTTGGAGCGCGAGCAAGTGGCTGCGAGGTCCCAGCAGGATATTGTTTGCCTCTCATCGATTCCTATAAGCCAGCGCCCTCCTGGCAGAAGACGTATATAAGCAGAGGCATTGTTCATCGCCGAGAACGGGGGTTCGTCAAATGTCATACGAGTTATCCGCACTTGAGATTGCGAATCATATACGAGACGGTGTAAAGGGGTCACAATGCGTCGTTTGAGGCGGGAAGCGCATTCTCGTAGCGCGGTCACATCCATCTCATTGAGAGGAATTGACCATGAGGGCATATTTTCGCGTGCTAGTGCATGGCGGACGATATGAAGCCATAAAGAAAGACTCTTGGTGATGCAACAATGGAACGACGTGGATACCTGAATAAATCGTGTAAGGAATGCTGAACATGACCTTCGGATACAAGACATACCATCGAGAGGCTGGCAACATCCCAAGGGCTCAGATAGGTAGCAACATGTAGCCATAGCTCTATAGGAAGAGAATTAGGCGCAATACTCATGAACGCTAGCTAGAGATGAGTTTGGCTTGCTCAGTGTGGTCTGAGAGAGAAAAAGCTGGGTACACACGACCCTAAATAATTCGCCTCGGGGCTACTTCCCCGGACCGCCGTCACTGGGCCGTCCATCCCGGCTCCTTGAGCGCCGAGGCCGTTGAACTGGTGGAAACATCACCGGTGCGGCTTCAGAGCAGTTACGCTAAAGAGATCCTTACTGCAACGTGCAGCTGATGCATTTAACGTGACGAAAAGTACTAGTGGACAGGCAGCGACGTATTGAGAACCAACTCGAACTGCAACGAGGAGATCTCCACTGGAGGTATTAATCAATCGAGCTTGCGATTTGGTCAATCAGTCGCGACAAGCTATGTCACATGTAATTATCGAGCGTTATCTTGACAGAAGGGGCGCTTCCAGCGACGGAGACACGCGACCGAAGATGCACTGGGATGATCTCATCTTCCCACATTGTGAGAGAATCAACAATGACAGAAAGGCTGGGACGAGCATCCAGCACCGCAGAGAGAGCAGGAGCTAGTTCGTTGTCCTGCACGTATCGGCTGAGACCTCCTTCCTCGATGTAGGAGAGGTGACTAACCCGAAGAATTTCTAATTGAGGGAAAATTTGATCATGCAACGCTTCCGCATCGCCGCTTACAGCGTTTGCAAGACGGCGAACGAAATTCGCCATGTTTGCGACGGTCTCAAGACGTAGATATTTCGCATATGGGGCAATGTCTGAGTGAGATGCCTAGGCCATGACGACTTGGCGAAAGCTCGCGATATCTAGCCGATGAAGTGTAGGGAAAGTAATAGGCGTGGCGGTGAAATCCGTGGCTAGATCCTCGCAGCGAAGATGCAAAAGATTTGGAGAGTGAATGTACTGGAGGAATCTTGGCATATGGACACATAGGAACTGAAGCTGGGGAAAGGAAATAGGTTCAAGACGCATTGCCCTAGGGGATGGAGGCTCTCCGTCATAAACAAGGTGGGTTAGGCGCTGGCATTCACGCAAGAAAGGGTGGATGCGGGACCAGTCGGTTACTCCATCGCACTTCTTGAGCGATAGGCGGGTGAGATGTTTGGGACACAGAGAACATATGCTGCTTGACTTAAGGCCCGTCACATACCCGATCGTAAGAGCTGGTACATCTTCTTGCAAACGAAATATAGGAGGGTCTTCGACGTGAACCTCAGAATCACCACCCCGATTGAATGTCGTGCGGAGTTCATTGAGGAGCGGCATAGGCCCCGGCAGGGGGTAGAGTGAGGTTTGGCCAATGACAACAAGTTTAAGCCAACGGCAGCGAGACATAGAGCTTCGAAGAAGGTCCCATATCTGCTCGATAGCTATTTCGTCAAGATGAACGCCCCTGATATAGAGGTCAAGCGCAGGGGCTTGCGCGGACCGCTCCAAAAAGAGTTTTGTAAGCCAAATCGGGGTGTCAATAACCTTTGAACGTTCCGTTGACACTCTGACGAATGTCCACAGCGCAAGGGTCGATATTGCAACCTGACGCCACGATGTAGACACCGTGGCGATAGTGCATCGATATTTCACGACCTTGCGATAGTGCACAATATTGTCATAGTAGGAGGTGTAGGGGTAGATGAAGATCATTGAAATGATCTCGTATGGAAGCATATCGAAAGTAGGCATGTTATTTCGCTCTCTGGCGAGGGGGAAGATAAGGTTTTCGGGGCTTGGTGGGCTATTATTATATTGTGATTGTGGTGATGTATTTGGACTTTGCGCGCATCAAACGAGTTGACGACTGTAACCCGACCAAGACCGAGAAGAAATAAGTTTGACCCAGGACCACGATTTAACTGAGGGGTGGAAGACTACCGAGATGTCTACAGTTAGTTACGAGCGATTGGCATCAATTTCGTCCCCGATCTCTCTATTCTCGTTTGCTGCTCACATCAAGCAAACACCCACTCAAGTTCCTCAAGCATAATCCGCAAACGCCATTTTGGGACCCGAGGTGCTGGAAACAATGCGAATATGACTTTGAAGGTGCTCTGGGATCACTGCCTTCTCTCCCATGGCATGAGAATCCATCAGGATTAAAATACTAGGACGAGCGTTGAGGAGCGTGGACAGTGCAAGAGGTAGCTCTGGATCTCGCACGCGCTCAAAGGTACCGAGATCCCCGACGTAACTAGAATCGTTAAGTCGCAGTGTTTGTAACTGAGGAAAGGCATGAGCAGGCGACGGTTCGGCATCGTCATCCAAGACTGGTGTAGCAAGAGAATGAATGAAGCTAGCCGTGTCCCCCACGGTCTCAAGGCGGAGATATTGAAGCTGGGGAGCAAGATATAGAGACGACGCCCAGGCCATAATGCTTGTATGGAAGTTTACGATATGCAGCCGAAGTAAATGAGGGAAATGAGGGCGTGTTGCAGCAAAATTCGCCGCGAGATTCTCACAGCGAAGATGTGAGAGGTTTGGAGCTTGGATATGGTTTGAGAATGAAGGCGCTGTAACGGATAGGAATTGAAGTTTGGGAAAGGAAATGGGAGCCGTTGAGTTAGGGGGTGAGAATCCTCCGTCGTAGCGAAGATGCGTCAAATGCCGGCATTGAAGTAAGAATGGCGCAAGGGAAGCCCAGCCGGTTCTTTCATGGAGTTGTTTAAGAGATAAGTGGGTGAGATGTTGAGGTGAGAGGGACTGTATATTAGTCAAGGTGAGGCCAGTTGCATGGAAAGTGGTTAATACTGGCGTATCTTGGGGCGATTCGAACATGGGAGGGTCATTAGGGTCGACCGGAGCGGCAGAGCCGCCGCTGCGACTGAAGATGACGTGGAGCCTGTCAAGGAGTGGCAGAGGCCCAGGTAGGGTTGGCAGGAACGTATAGCCAATGATGCCCAGCTTGAGTGATCGACACCGGGCCATGGAGCTTTGCAACAACTCCCAGATCTGCTGGATTGCCATCCGATCCAAATGTACACCCCGAATATAGATGTCTAGTGCAGAGGCTCGGGCTGATCGCTCTAGGAAGAGCTTCGTGATCCAAATTGGGGTCTCGGTGATCCTCGAGCGCAGGGCGGACACTTTTATGAATGACCATAATGTTGAAGTTGATAGAGCTACTCTCCGTAACAGAGAACAGACACCAGTGATTGTGCGCCGATAAGTCACGAGCTCTTTGTAGCCTGCATTATCATGAGCGCTCGAGCAGCAGGGGTAGGTCATAATGATGGAAATAATTTCGTATGGAAGCGTTTCGAAATAGTTTAGGCCATCTCGTTGAGGAGGTGTGGGGAGGGCAACAATTTCAGACATTGGCTTGTTGAAATCAATACTACCAAATAACAGATTGTATGGCTTGGTTTGGTAAGATGCTACAGAAGAAAATTCTTGCCACATTTGCATTAGTGGCCGTGACCCACGATTCCAACAAGCACAGCAGGACATAACATCCCAGCTGCGATGACACAAATCCTCGCCCATGGCGACAAATCCGCATCGTTTGCCGTGCTAGGCGAGGGAGAAGCGTCCCCATGTCCGTGTGCATGCGAGCCAAGTGGTGATAAGAGAGTGGCGACATAGAGGAACGTCCCTCCCTGCCGAGCGCATCAGAGACTGATCGGAGAGTGTGAAGTGGCTATCGACATACCGAGAAGAGTAAGACTTTGCCAGTCCATTGATTGGCGGTCACCGGCTTTCCTTGGAACGCTGATAGGACAAGATATGTGATGATGGTGGCAAGTGGTGTTGCCATCGAAAAGAGAGCAAGATGTAATCGTAGTATCTTGGTTGGTAGCCGCCCTATCAGGGTGGTCGTCAGTGCTAGGGCCGCGGGAGCTAGGGAAAGTGTAGTTATGATTTCAGTACGAATATACCTCGATCGGAAGAGGGAGCAAATAGGACCTTTGTGAAGTATGAGGGCAATAAAAACGACGAGAGAAAGACTCGAGAGCCCGAATGCCCCCTCATAGTCGTCCTCAGGCCCGCTGGTTGGCACGAGACTCGCTCCCAGTGCCAGTCCATCCGCGAGGGAGTGAACTACTAGCCCAAAGGTAAGTAAGACAGAGTTGATCTTATTCTGGATAACTCCGTTGGAGCCGGAGCTTGAGCGTGACGAGACGCTGATATATTCGCCAGGCCCTGGTGACAACTCGAAATCCGCAGCGGAGATGGATGAAGGCAGTGACCCTTCTCCAGAGAGATGGGGGAGGGTAGCTGAAGCGAGTTGCGAGGAAAATTGCTCGATGCCCAACATGAAGATGAATCCAAGGAGAAGGCACATGGCGAGAGCAAAAGTCGGAGGCTCGGAGGATGCATTTCGCTGAGACGCGGCTTCGGCCTCGAATAGAGTCTCCACGCCCCTGTGGTATGAATGATTTTACGGAGACGTCATAGCAAAGAATCAAGTGCGCTCACTCACTCTGGAATAATAACCCCAATAGCAGCACCGAGCAACAACCCGGTTCCAAAGATGGAAAGACGTGCAAGGGCCTTTTCTAAGATATCACATGTCATTTAAGAGCATAATTATACCGAGTCAAAAGGGTTCCTACGAGAGACAGATATAGTCAACGGTAAACTGCCCGTCGCGAACGACGCGGCTCCAAGAACGGAAGACAGAATCAGAACAGAGACGAAAGACATTGAAGAGATCGGTATTTGGTTGCTTTAGACGATGACGAACTCAGTAAAGGCTCAGTCGGGATGGGAGCAAGCCCATAAAACGGAGAAACCGTGGCTTTGTTTGGCTCAAGTTGGTTCAACGCGCAGTCGCCAAATAAAGACAATTTGTCTTTTTCTGCTCTCAAGCAATATCAGGCACTACGCGCTAAACTCCTTTGAACTCTCCATTTGAACGATGTAGATCAACGACTTATGAAATTGTCCCGCTCAGATGCACCCTTTCTCCCCGTCGAGGTTCTTGGCACCCATCGACTTCGAGATAACAATCGATATCTCTTCACATCCGATACAATGAAGCAAACCCCTCTCCAAGCCGTAAGATAGGAAATCATGTGCAAGAGAGGTGTCCTCGCCCATGTGGCGAGTCTTGGACCAAGTTGAATGTTATTGTGCCTCCCTGATTGGGCAGAATTGATTGTGACCTGTTGGTCCAGATGATCGAGGAATCTAACTATTTGGGTCAGGCTCGACAGCTCTCGTGATTCATAAAGAACTCAATCCAGCTCGGGCAACATCAAGGTGCTACATATGATAATGCCACAACTCGAATCACTTGCCTCATCTTGAACCGCCAAGGCACTAACACCACACACTGGCCGCATGAAAAGTTACCAGAGTGATTTCGAAAGAGGAATCTCCAAGCTGATTGACGAGCCTGAGACTCTCACTCGCTACCTAACCCTGAGATGGATGTACAACTATTACAATAGAAACTCGGAGGACCTGGAGGTCACGATTTGGAAAGACACCCCAGGTACGAAGTGGGATACTGTTGTTTTTTCGAGATTTGTTCTATAGCTCGATATCATACCGTGAAACAATGTGCCTGTGACGTCATGGCGCTATTCCCTGTCGAATTAGCGTGAGAATATCGACACTCTCGTTTACGTCCAACTGACCTCGAGACCCTGGATACCGTGACGAGAGTTCTGAACTGCAGCTGCGCGTTCAAACACGAATAAACGTCCTCATGCCAGCGTAAATTGACGACTGCGGCCCACTCTTCTAGCAACAACGCACTATCCACACAATCCCGCGTTCAACTATGCTCAGCGGCACCGTTCTCGGCTCAAAAATACTATGCGGAGGTGGGATGATGCTAGGGAACTTCCTCCCATCACTCACCGTCGAACCTCAGGACCTCTCCAACAAGCT
>WIDE01000148.1:24034-44630 GCA_015039315.1 Clavulina sp. PMI_390
ACACAAACGTGGCTCGCCACGTCGCCTGATCCAGTTCTTACATCGCCTGCAGGCCGCGGGGGATTCTACGACCGCCAGGCACTCCGCACGTCGAACCCGCTACTGAACGATGAAGAAATGACTGCGGCGATGTGGAGTGTGTGGCTGGATGCCGCGAGAGCGGAGGGGGTGACCGGCGTCTAAAAGTGCGGTGAAAATCCTGTACGCCCTTCTCAAAGCTCCTCCTCTAAAGTATAATACTGCCCTAATTTTGCGGGTAATCTCGACTCAGATGTGACTTGTATGTTCGTCAGATGCAAAGCCCGTCATATTCTATAGCCTGATACTATCACGACGTCGCCAAGTGGAATCAAGACCTCATTTTGATAATCATGTGACCTGATCGATCTCGTACTCTCCAGGTCTTAGTCAAGACTTCGCCGCTGACAATCGACATCTGACTGGCATCATATTCTCAGTGGGTGGGACCACAGCTTCGATAGTGAACATATAAGGAATCTGACATCTTCTACACTGTGTTACTCGTCGCTTTTCTCATGGCTTGGAAAGATCTATTCTCATGGAAAGGGGTCGTTTTGATTCTGGGCGTGAAGGTTTTCGAGCGGCCATAGCGAATACAACCATGGAATCAGAAGCACATACATATCCGCACTAGTGGAGTGCGTGAGTAGAAAGATCTCAAGTTTTGGATGTCCGCGGCATCACAATCCAGCATAGTCACCGCGAGTCTGTTTCTCACATTTCTTCACACATGCTCGATGAACCGCTCACACTCTGCTGAAATATGTGACTTTACTGCCGCCTCAGATTCTCAAACGGATCGACCAAATATGCGCATCTGTTATCTGCTATGATAACCATTTCTCTCCCATCACCGGTCACTTCTCCACTTTATCGCTGGTCTAATCCACAGGTTCCCATCTTGTATTATTGATTAAATTAGACCTCAGATTCGGGCCCTTCCCTGCCGTAATCCGATGAGGCCGGAGAGACGACTTTACTGGCAGCTGAACCCTGGTTGACTGGTACTTCCGCATCACTTCTGTGTTCGTTAGTTGGCCAGGCATAAGGTGCATTAAATTTATCACTGATGGGGTTGCACCCCTCTACGTGATCGTGCTGGCTTGGCCCTGGAGTGAATGTGTCTGCCTCGACTGTTCCTAACTTATTTGGCCAATTATTAATAATCAACTCATTTGGATGGGGCATCTCAGACCGCCTTTTTGTAATCACGGTATTGGGCCATGGGAACCCCTTTATCTCATAATTGATCGGGGGTGGGGCTCCGCATGTGTGGTGCGGCGAGCAAACTGGTGTCATGTATCCCCAGATTGGCGGTCTGGTTGCAGTAATGTTAGCAGTGTCCAACCATAAGAGGCGGACTTTTTGAGGACCCAATGATTCAAGCCAAGCAGACTTCCCCTCGCAGCAAGCGTTATAACATCTAGCCTTTACCACGACCATTCACCATGTCCGTTACGCAGATCACGTCCTTCAAGCAGTTTGAAGAACTTGTCAGTATTGTCTTACGAATGGATTTCTCGACAGAATTTTGTCTTATGGTCCTGTTTCTTCTACTAGAGGGAGTCAAACAAAATTGTTATCATTGGGTTCTCGACCAAGCGCCAACCGGAACTCTCTCGTGAGTTATCTCGATTCCTCGAGAAAGAAGCAGCCTACGCAAAGGAGGCGAAAAAACAATTTGAATTCTACAAGGTGGCGGCCGAGGAGCAATCGGTAAGCTGTCTCTCCATTAGAACACTTTGACCCAGGACCCATTTGGGCGTGGAGATCATCGCAAATTCTATCTGATAGCATGAACTGATTACTATCATGCCTTTAGGAAATCATGGACCACTGTCGTATGGAGCATCTTCCTGGCGTTATCGCATTCAAGAAGGAAATTGGTCGCGTTGATGGACCTCATTTCGACGAGATGACCCGAATGATGGACAAGGTACGTAGGGGTCCTCTTCTCGAGGTGCTTGCTGACTTTACTGAAATACCCTGGTCCGCGGGTTTAAGATCTATAACTACGACAAATGAATCAACTAACCGTAGTCCAGCCGTTTACATTGGACCCTATGCCCGAATCAATTGTCTCATCTCTTGGCAGCCACCACTACCTTGCGCGGCGGTAACTGTGTCGAATGTAACTCTACAATGCCTGACGAATTAAAAAAAATCTTCTTATGCGTCGGAGAACTAGCTTAGCAAAAGACACGTTTTCTTCGTCTTGGGCGTAGTGTGATAGTTTATAAGACGAGGACTCGTGGTGTGCGTAAGCGACCGTGCGGTTCTCAAGATATACGGCACATGCGGTACGATTAGTATAATTGACCGTGGAATATGGTGGTCCACTCGGATCATACAAACGAATAGTAATTCGGCGCACGTATCCGGCCAGTCCACGACTTGTTCCCGTGAACTCTGAGGAAAAGGGGAAAAAAAATCCTAAGTAGAGATAAAATTGGAATTGGGACGTGCTATTATGCGGTGTTTTCTCCCAGCTAGAATGCGCTTTCGAGGTGAATTCATACAAGTGAGCGTGGGGTGGGAGAGTTCTGAGGGGCGTCTTAATGCGCCGCTTATAGGCTCCAAGGGACCACAGCAAAATAAGCTACTGACTCATTCAGCTCTCAGAGGAGACCGAAGTGGAGGTCCAAAAGGCTCGAAGATCGCGCACGCTCTGACAGCGGAAACGGCCCAACACCCGCTCAATAGTGCTGGTCATCTTCCTACTCATGACGCCGATAATGGTACGAGCTGAATACTAAGTGTGTTGCAAAGGTATCAAGCATTATTGAGGAAGCAGCTAGCAATATATCATTATGTACCTATTGTTCTGATACGAGCTATGTAAGAGCTTGATGCTAATCTCTGGGTAGTCGATGCCGCTTAGGTCAATCACTAGTGTCATTGACGCTGGTCGCTCTTGGCCCTGCGGACCATAGGGGGGCGCTCGATAACTACCATCTCCCATGCAGGGTTTATGATCGGATGCTCTCGGACCGGAGGTGGTAACACCTAGGGAGTGTCGAATAACTTTCCCGACTATAAAAGCCCATATAAAGCCTGAACAACAGCACCAGATATCCTCAGCATTACTGTGACTATGACGTCATGCCCCGCTATACCTCCCTAGGCGTGAGAATCTTGCCGTCCACCTTTGCGCCCAAACTGATCCTACGCTCGAAAATCCTCTGGGGAGGTGGGATGATGCTAGGAACTCTCTTCCCAGCACTCGCTATCGAAATTCAGGGCCACTCTGATAAGCTCACCATCACTACGGGTTCTAATACTGGTATCGACCTTGAATGCGCAGGCAACCTCGCCGGTATCGGATGCGCTGTCGTTTTTGCATGTTGTGATGTCGAAAGAGCGGAGTGCGCCTACCGGGACATCTTCTCGAGCGAGGATGTGAACTAATCTAACCTGGTGGTGGAACGCTCGATTTCGAGCGATGCAGAGAGCGTGGGGGCATTTGGGAAGAGGTGCGCCGACGCCGGTGGTCGATCAATCGATATCTCCATCAAGTGAGTTCATCCATGTCCAATATTCGCCCACTCCTTTAAGATCTATCAGCGCCATTTGGCCATGAATTTCGCTTCATCAAAATCGTTGCATCGATCACCTGAATATTGCTAACTCTCTATTCTGTCCATCGTGACCACCATTCCACTGTTTGAATAGTAATGCTAGTATGATTGATCGAGTATTCCAATACGCTTTCAACACCATACGGCTGTATGAACTTGCATATAACATGACTGCCATCGCACACATTCAACTCACCGTATCCCATGACGCCCGAATCATCGGTGTTACTTCTGTCGAGTAGTACTAGCTCCAAAGGGAAACAGGACCTGACTAATTCGAGTTGCACGAACTCGTTTAAGGGTCCCAAGGAAGCAGGCGGATGTGCTCTGAAGCCAGGCGGCGACATTTCGTTCATGATATGCAAAACTGTGTAATAGCGCACCAAGTTTCCGCAAGTTGTTTTCACGTTCGTTAGCATTACTTCGCTGAATGGTTCTATGACTTTAAACCATGAAAAGCTTCAATAATAATTTGGTCCACGCCTACAACAGAGGGGCAAGGGTATCGGGGCCTACTTCTATAATCCTGGTACGTCTTCTGATAATGACCTTCTCACCCGCCACATGGGCGTTTATCCCTTCACCATCGCACAGGCCTCATCACGACTTAGATGTACACCCGCCCAGATGGACTCTTCGGTGGCGGCGAGATCCCCGCCTCTGAGAAAAACTTCATCAAGATGGTCGACATGCTCTCTGGTGCGTGCCCAGGCCTCATTTCCGTGGAATATTCTCTCCTTCTGCTCCTTCTCTTTTGCCGCTGCTTCGACATTGGCTCTGTAGCTCTTTTTTCCTCAGTTCGAACTGACGTGGAGTTCTCACTCACACTCTCTTCTATTTGACAGTTCCCGCCGCGCAAGGCGCTATGACGCAAACGTGGCTCGCGTCGCCTGATCCAGTTCTTGCATCGCCTGCAGGCCGCGGGGGATTCTACGACCGCCAGGCACTCCTCACGTCGAATCCACTTCTGAATGATGACGAAATAACCGCAGCGATATGGAGTGTGTGGCTGGAGGCTGCGAACGCGGAGGGAGTGGTGGATGTTTGAGGTCAGAGTGGAGTTACTCTGCGAGTTTACGATTCACGAAATTTATCACCACTACCTGGGAAGCGGAATTTCCCCTGCCGAGTCTAGAACTTTTACGGATACGAGGCCGCGGGCTCAAGTAAGGGCGAACGTGTTAAGGATGCAGCATGGATATTTGAGCGATTCTAAGCCCGCTGTATCCGGTTTTATATCGATTTCTTTTCCCCGCTGACAAGTTAGACACAGACCTCATTTTGAGCATCACATGATTGGGCTCACTTCCACTGTTCGGTGTTTTCGACAGGACCATGCCGCTACGGTCTTTATGAATGAACAGTCTCGGCAATGAGCGCGGAAAAAGTGTTGTCGTTGTCTATGGGACCAGTCGATACTACGACGGCTATTCATGCCTTCTTGATGATCGCAAAGTCTGGGCTCTCTCTTTCGTTCATGGAGCTTAGCTCAAGCATGTAAAATTGCCACTTCCAAGTGATGAATGGCCTAGAGCCACCTGCACTAGCACGTTCGGGAATGCATCTGTGAGAACGCACCTCGAAGGTCTTGATATCCGCGAGACTGCTCCCAACACCTGTTCACACACAAAAAAAAATACGCCGAATCCGCGAAGAGTACGTGATTTTCACTACCGTCATAGAATAATGCGTAAGGGTGATGTCTACGGTTCTATTGACTTCCGTCGCAAATGTCTGCTCCGAACGATCAAGGCATTCATCTTCGCCTGACCAGTGACCATCAATTGGAGCCACAACAGGCGCCCCACTAGGATGATGGGGTAAAACTTCCACGCGTTAGTACTTGAGCTTGTGAAGGACGGCGTCAGTGAAGACCTGGCCGTTGATGGAGTTGAAGTTGCGTATAGAATTCCCAAGGTCTCTAGCTTTTGGTAAGCACGAGCTCGTCAACTTCATGACCAGGTGGTACGCCCTTCTTTCGTAGAAGTTTACTGGATCATGGGGTCTGCAGCCCCATTCTGAGTTTCCACTAGCTTCGGTTGACCTTGTGCGCGAATTTGAGGAATATTCCAGCGAGACCCCGGCTTCGTTGTGGTACCTCAGACCATTGATCGGACCCGTTGAGACCCGCACACAGTGTGTGGAGCTCCAAACAGGTGACCTGTTCCCCAAATCAACTCACTGGATAGCATGACCCAGGAGTTGAGACTGGTATAGGTATAAAAGGGTCGCCTGTTGGGCGTTTGAGACCCACACCAAGCGACTTCCCCTTCACAGTAAAAAGCCCAAACGTCCAAAAGCTACTATCCAACCTTCAGCATGTCCGTCACCGAGATTACATCCATGAAGCAGCTCGACGAGCTCGTCAGTATATTTCTTGTTCCTTAATCTGTCGACCTCTCTCAGAGGCTCATTCCTCATAAACAGAGGCAGTCGAACAAAGTCGTCGTCATTGGACTCTTGTCCAGGTCCGGCGAGTCCCACGAGTTGCTTCAATTCGTTCAAGCCGAAGCGCATCGTGCAAAAGAGTTACACAAGAATATCGAGTTCTGCAAGGTGGATGCGGAGCGTCACCGGGTAAGTTGCTCACTTGATGAGATCCGATTGGGTCATAGTCAGCCTTCTGTAGATAATGGAGGCGAACTGCATCTGATAGCGGGGCCTAATGCCTTTCATTACTTAGGAAATCGCTGAGCACCTCAAGATCCACCGTCTTCCGGGAGCCGTTGCATTCAAGAATCGCCAAGATATCGACACCGTCGAGGGATTTAATCTTGGGGCTTTGTTCGAGATGATGGCCAAGGTAGCTCTCGAAAATTCCTCGCCTACTTGTACTGAAATATCCTGGTTTGCACTATCCAAGGTCTACGAGCTCCTCGATTGAACCACTAGTTAGCGGCTAGCTCGCATCGCATCGCCATGTCTGGATCAATAGCCTCCCTTTGTGGGGGGTTGATGTTTCGACCAAAACCAACTACACCAAATGTAACTCTACAAAGCTCCATTTTTTCCAAAAAAAACCATTCGTTGTATCAAGTGAAAAAAAAATCCATTTTGTCCTGGTAAAATCTCCTTCGTCAACACCTCTCTCTGGGTCAAGGAGCGATCTAGCGGCCCCTATCTGAGAAGACTCTGCAGTAACGATCAGAAGTGAGATAGATGACCCACGCTCTTGGGCGGAGTTGCTTATTGCGAAAGATAACGGCTCGCTCGTACACTCTGAGGGAGGGACAGCTACTAGCGGGGCATGCCCAGCTACCCCGCACGATAGATGAACTTCTCAACCTTAAGTCAAGGTACATCCCAAAAGGACAGATGAGGGCTTTCACCCCCCCCCCCCCCCGGTTGTCTAGTGCCTTTTAGCTATCATTTCTCTACGATGTAGCAAACGTACCTCGCGGAAGCGCTTCTGGGTGGTTTACTGTGCTTTCACGTAATCAAAGCCTGTGCTGGACGACGCTTAGTTATTGTCGAGACGCTTTGGAACATATTCAACTGTAGTTTAGCGGAATACGAACTGTAAGTGGTCTCACTTGATTGTGGAAAGCTCTGGTGTAAGTCGAAAGCACGCGACTGTTATGCCTTAATCCCAAACCATTCAATTCGCTCCTGGCACGGGGTCGATGACCGCCCGTCGCGATTACAAGGGCGGGGTAATTCGGTCCAGTCTTGGGCGTTACAAAGAGGTGCGTGGAGAAGTAATCACGTCACCAAAGCCCGGGAGACTTGTTCCGGGGGGACTTGCAACGATCAAAGGAAACGATCATTTGGAAGGATATATCGATCGAGCTCGCCCAACTCTCGCTTCGTTCATAACCATCATTTCCGAACCTCTTCCAGCATGGGCTTTCCCCTCCTACCATTTCAAAGCTCTGATCAGTAAAATTCTACAGTGGGTAGTGCGCTTGAGCGTGCTCGATGCTAGTCAACACATCGCCGTGCTATCACATTAACGGCTGGGTGTTTAGGTGAAGCCAGAAATGACCGTCATAATTGGATTTTGAGGTACTGGAGCGTGAAGGGAGCATGCGAAGGAGTACGGGAGGAAGATGGAATATTATCAAGCAGGCATCACTAGTCAACATAACAGGTCAGCTACTTTCCAGGATAAATGAGCGTAGCAACCCAGTGCTCAGAGCACTCGATTCCGCAAAATCAATTTGATTCCTCTCTAGAAGATTGTGGAAGACTGTAGGACTGATAAGCTCCCCGCCCTTGTCGTGCTCAGGCATCCAGCGGAGTGTGGTCGAATAATTGGTATGGACCCGAATGGCATGGTCGATGTGAGTCCTTGTCCCCGGTTCGACGATGTGTCCGCCAGGCGCGAAAGTATTCTCATTTTGATATTTGAAGCTCTACTAGCTAGCACGCTTACTCATCTCAACGCGTGGAGAGAATGTTCAAAGGAAAGCGCCCTCCAAAGTGTAAATTGTGGTCCGCTCGTCGCCTTCCAAGAAGCCAATGTCGTAATCAAGATGATCCTGGAGTTTTTCTCACAATGACCCAAATAGTGTGAGAGTGCGAGAAGACAGCTCGATTTGATTCAATAATGGAAAGTTTTTGATATCAATATGCCGATGGGATAAGTCTTTTGGCGACTTGAGACAAATCGGCGAACGTCGGCGGCTTGAGGTGAGGAGGTTGGATAGGGGGCCATCTTCGGAATGGATCAAATATGGCTGACTAGAATTTTTCAAAAGGATCGCTTGGTCAATAATGAGGCATTGGCATGATTCATCCACGCAAATTGGGTTCATGAATGATGAAAAGAGCGTTTGGAGAAGGGGGACAGTAAATACATCCAGGGAAAGTATCGCTGGAGAGCCCACACGAGTATTCAAGCACGATGCACATATGCACGCTAGCATGAGTAAAGACGTCGGATATTGTCGTGGGAGGTCATGAGAAATGAGCACTCGTGAGGGCTGCCGTAGCTCATTCTGTCTCCGCTACGGGTTGTGCTTAGATCACCTGCAACGCTGCAAGGAATCAAAGCTAGATTTCATCAACGGCAAAGCAAGATAGAATAGCATCAGATTGAGCATGCTTCTCTGGTGAGAGCCTCATACCCGGCCAATGGCAGCGATTTTCGCGGCTTAGGACCTTGGTCGTAATCTGATCGCCACAGTAGTTATCATCAATAATCTATCGTCTCGACTGGTGCCTTGATCTGAGAAGGTGATATAGGGCCTTGGCAAGAAGCTTTCGATATAGCGGATTGCCCCTGCCGGGGTCATGAACGAGTGGGTCGAAGCTCAGGTACCTCAGTAGTTTCGGCACAGCCACAAGGCCAACTATAACACGTGATACGTGGACTGATTTTCAATCGCAATTAGCAACGGAGCGGGCAACAAGCATCTGTGCAGAAGAGTCTAAGGAACATCGTTTGGGAACGCGGGGGGTGTGCGCGCGCATGAGCGCCGGGAACGACGACACGATCGTTGTTCACCGTCGCTTGTCAAATAAAGCGAGCCTCGTGTCGTGTCATCCGTCCGGGGGCTGTCACTGTCATTGTCGACGCCGATCGATCAGGCCATCGCTCATCTCATTTTCTGCGGTTCATGATGTGTCAACGTCAACGTGCAGGCAGACATTGCTGTCGGTCAGTCGGTCGGTCATTATGGACGTCAAACTCTGAATCTAGGTGCTCCTATCTGTCATATCTTTTTGGCGATAAGGAACTCTTGCTTCGACGACTAATGCTAATTGCGCGCCCTTGCAATTAACGGTCGTCCCGGCGTCCTTTGCTCATTACCGTCGCGCTGGCCATCCTCTTCTATCCGCCTCCCCCTTAATACCTGTTTCACCTACATCAGTCTCCTGCATGAGTTTCTCTGCTCTCTTCATATCAATGATGAGCAGCATAGATACCCAAAGCTCAAGCGGCCACATTTACGTGCCCCTAAGGCAGTGAACGCTGCTGTGCAAGCTTTTTTGTGGCCGCCCCAGGGCATTGACATCCAGATTAAGGGAGAGGAGGGCCACTCAGGGAGAGCGAGAAAACAGGCTTTTTTCACATTCGAAACGAAGAAATCATATCGTCCCTGTCGATGCCCGCCCCTGTGACGATCTCCTCGGCTGCGAGCCCAGAAGCGCATATTGCTGGCCACAGCTGGCCCTTAATCTATCCCGTCTCTCTCCGTTGGCCACGACTTTCCTCTTTCAGACAAAAAGACTGGTTGTCGCTATCCCCAAGGCGCAAAGTGCGGCGGTTGTTCGCGCTTTTCCCGTGGAGACTAGTGAAACAACTTTTCCTGAAGAAAACCGCCTTCTTTTCCAGAAGCGATAGGGGCGTTCTAAATGTAGAAGCCAGAAGACCCAACCCAGCTCACACCGGTCGCCAATGTGAGTGGAGTCGGAAACAGCAAGGATCGCAGTGAGCAAAAGAACTGATAACCACTGCGACGGAAGACGGGGATTCAGTTGGAGTGGGATTTGCACGACCGGAGAAGAGAGGGTCTTGACAAGGGAGCTGGAGATGGGAGATCTCTCTTTCCTCTCCCTCGATGGACTTTTCGTTCCGGAATTGCACATTCGATTACGATAGTTCCCATAATTTTCATGCCATTACCCTGGTACGGAACTGCCCAGACTCTGATTTTTGACAGCCTCCCTCCCCCGCTGAGAAAAGTGACACCTGACAGGTACAACAAAAAAACTCAATTGGACCGGCCCGCGATAGATTGCGTTGAATTGCGCCGCTTTTCGATGGTGTTGTCTTGGGCCACCGAAGATCTGCGGCGGCTCCTCGCTCGCTCCCCCCGCGCATCATCATCCTTATTGATTTTGTGAAATGTGAATTGTAGATGGGAAAACTGGAGGGAGGCTGCTCTTCATAAAACGTGCTACTCATGGTGAGCGTCCATTGGCAACATTATTCAGATTGGCCAGTGGGCAAGCGCAATTAGTGGGAGGCGAGCAGTCCATAGAGATGATAATGACCATTCTATGAACCTAGATATGGGAGGTTCTCTATGGGTGTGTAGTGTGTGCATGTGCGACGCACTCCGTGCCGCAGGCGCCGGACTCGGATCCACCCACCCAAGCACATTCATCAAGCCTCCTCTTCCAATGCAAAGGGTCGAGGTACACTTCGGACTTTTGTCCCCAAATAGGTAGCGAGGAGGTGCATCCTCCACACACAAACAACAAAGAACTGCAAGAGATGTCGAGAGAAAGAATCCAGGTCCGTGGTAAATGATGGCTCCCCACCCAAAAAAGTTATTGCAATCTGTTCCCGACCCGAGGCGTCTACGTGTGTGTTCATCTCATCTCAACTCGGCCTGATCTCACTTATTGGCCTTCTGTATCGAAGAAGAAAAAAGAAACGAAAGAAGCGCGTCGAGCGTCGAGAGCGCTCCCTGTCTCACAGAGCTATCGGAGCTTCGACCGGGCATCAGATTCCATGCCTGGCGCTCCATTCAGTCGCGCCCTCCCCCTCCGCCATCAGTTCATCAACGCATCATCATGTCATCAGAACAACGAGCGTCTCATCTTTTCTTCCTGCTAGGCTGAACGATGATCCGGCGACGCGATGGACGACTGCCGCGATGAACGCTTGACGCACTCGCTATGGACGCCGACTCGAAGAAGGAGAAGATCATGATTGAAAACGAAAAGAATGACGGCAGAGGCGGGCGGCGCATGTGCCGGCTTCCTTGGGAGGGAGCGAGGGGGGCAAATGATGATCGTGAGCTTGTTTCGAAGTTTATTTGCTGATGGCTTATTCGGGATTAGTGTTTCCAGTGTGCCAGCTCAGTTCAGTCTGGTGGGTGACCAAGATATTGGTTTGGTAGTTCAATCATCATCTTCATCATCGTCATCATATTGCGGAGTATTAACGGAGGGTGGTGGTGGTGCGTGGGCTGCTCTAACGGGGGCTCGAAGCGATAACGACCAATTTTCTCCTGTGGTTGTATTGATGTATCACACTGTATGTGTGGGGATCCGATCCCCCTAGGTCGATCGTGCGGCCGAGTATCGAGCAGCATCGAATTACGGCCACACATACACAAGCCTCCAAAGGGAGGAAGAAAGGCCCAGTGTTCGGAACACACTCAAAACCCCCGACGGTGCAAAAGGAGGAGACAAAATCTGGACGTGCTCGTAACCACGCCCTCGACAAACCCCGGTCCTCGCTATCATTCGCCCCCTCGGTGGCCACCGCCACAGACGACGAGCAAAAGGAGCCACACACGACACAGTAAACGTCAGCTGAGATTCGCGATCGACGACGAGGCACGATTGAGCAGAGTGGTGCCTTGCCTGTCAGAGTTGTCACTCCCTCGAGGAACGACGCCATTATCGGTGTCAAACTTTTTTTTTCTTACTCTCTATACGCCCGCGAGTGTGTTCTTGTGAGCCCTGTGATACGCGGTCCCGCGCGCGCGTTGCGTCCCTGTCCTTGCCTGTCAGTGTCAAAACTCGGACAAACTTTCTCGCCTCGACACTCTCTGCCCTCCACCTCCTCCTTCCTCCTCTCTCTCACCTCATCTTGACATCTTGTACATATCTTGAGCCATCTCTCCCACAACCTTTCCTCTCTTCGTTTCGCGCCACCCTCAGAAATCGCGTCTTGAGTCACAAACAGACACGCACGATTCAGACCAGCGCACGATGGCGACAAACCCAATCCCAAATCACATTATTGGCGGTGACACTGACACTGACAGCAGCCCCCCGCATACGACTGTCAGTGATGTGCCTCCTCCTTCTCCTTCTTCCCCCCGTGCCTTTGCCTCCTCAGCCTCTGCTGCTCGCTTCGGCTCCTCCTCATTCATGTCCAATGAGAGCGGGCATACCACTACCAATACCGGCCCGGTCGCGTCTCTCCCCACGAGCGTGCCCGCGTCATCGCCGACGACCACCACCGCGCTCGACGACGACGATGAGCGTCATGCGCTGCGGAACGAGGAGGCTTTGCCAGTTATTATTCTCGACGCCGAGCATTCGTCTATTCAAATGACCGACGTCGGAATCACGCGTCATCGTCGTCCCAGGAATAACGACCCGCATGAAGAGAATAACGCGCCCCAAGATTCTGTTTCTATATCTCCCCATGACCCGTAAGCATCTTTCCTCTCGCTGTTGCGCATGATTCTTGTCGCGTATTCCCACTTTGGGTAGTTTATTCTGGCGCCCTTCTTTCCCCATTTGATCCATACCAAAAAGACTACGAACTGACGCGTTGGTGATACCCCTCGCATTCTGCAGCGCGATGACTATCCCAGAAGAGGCGAGCGAGACCGTTCCCGCGTCTTCGAGGTCGATTATACCCACCACCACCAATAATGACAGCACCTCTTCGGCCCTTCCATCCCCGCCTCCTAGCCCCCGCTCTCACCGGAGACCTAGCGAGCCTTCAGCCTCCTGCAGCTCTCCTTCGCGTAGCTCCGCATCTTCAGAACTGCCAAGGACACAGTGGCCATGGACACCCCCTACGACACCTCCCCACCTGTCGTTCACGATTTTCCTGGACGCCGAACAGCAGCCCCAGCCGGCAATTGATGATCTCCAGATCCTTGCACCACCACAGCTACTCAATATGGAAGGATCCAACTCTTCTCCATTCCGGGAAGCTGTGGAGGAAGGGCGAGCAGACGACTCGACTCCATCGAGCTCCCGATCCTCCTCTGGCGCCGGCGCGCGTGAGCATGGTTCTTTACTGGGCGCCAATAATGTACCTGGTTCGTACCTGTTTCTGTATTCTGGGTCTGCTGATACCTCCTGCTACATTCCATTCTTTTACCATCCCTCCCCCCAAAAAAAATGAATTGAAGACTCACATTTTCGGTTATTCAGATCACCTCTTGGCAGTTTCTCATCCCGACCCTGCTTGGGGGTTTCCTCGTGCTGCTGCTGCGAATTCGTTCGGTGCGTGTGTGTGTTCATTTCCCTTGCTTGGCATTACCTCTTTTTTTCGCTGCTTTTTTCGTTCTTTTACTTTCTGCTGTTGGAACTCTGCCTTTGTTTCTTGCTTTCTTCTCACCCGGCCGATTCTGGAATATTGGCCTGAAGGGTCGCTATATGTGTTCCTCCCACACACACTCGCACGCAGCACTTTGGCCACTCTGGGCTGAACCGAGCGTGATCTACCACTATCTTGAACCAGAGATATCATGGTGATACTTCTCATGTACAGCCGGTAGCTCATGACGAAGGGCTCGGCAAACAACTCGAACGGGTGTTGACTCCCCTTGCGCGCTCCGTTTTCTTCTTCTGTTCCGCGCACCTTCGTTCTTTTTCTTGCCGTTCTTGGGCGGCTACAACCTTATCGATATCGCGCCCTGCCACGCCCCTCCGCGAGATGCTTTGAAGCGAATAAGGTTTATGAAGGAGGGGAGGGATGGGTGACTGACAGCTTGTTACTGTCGCGCCTGAGTGAGATCCGTCCTGTCGTCACCGCCTGTCATCTCCACGATTACACGCACCGTCGATCATCAACAGCCGATTTTTCCGATGATTGTAGCTGTCCTTGTCTTGTCAACTCCATCTTATTTCCCATATCTGGCTCCCTCGCCACGTCAACCTTGTTTTATTTTTTTTATTCTCGTGTCTTAATTGTCGTTGTCGGCCATCGTTTTTTTCTCGGCGCTTGACGAGAAGGGGGGGTGTTACGTGTTGTGTGCTTCTGGGTTTCGGGGACGCTTTCTTCTCCGTCTCCCTCCCTTCATCCAGCTGCTTGCCTACTGTTATTCCGACGGGATCGCTCTTTCTTTATTTTGGCCGCCGTTCTGCTGTCCCGCTTCGTGAAGCTTTCGTATCATTTCCGGACTAAATGCAATGCTGACCTCTCTTTTTCTTTTTCAACTTGCATATTTGATTCCGGGCTTTGACAGGGTTCATTCACGAGGATGAAGGGGAAGGGGATCTTCAGCGCCAATCTAACGAGGGCGTGAATCAGCTGCCTCATCAAACGGCGCAGCAGCAAAATCATCACCAGCATCCGAATAATTTAGACAGTACGATGGTTGGATGCGAGCATTCGTCATTGGTGCCTCCGTCTTCATTTGAGCCTCGGCTCTCGTCTCCATCGCCATCGCCGCCCAGCTGTCAAGGCGAGCATCCGCATTCGCATCACTCCCTTCCGGTGCTCCAACTCCACCTGCTCCCAGCAGCCCACGCGGGGGACAGTACCGCTACGAATGCAGTCCCTTCCGATCGGAGCCCCGGCGATCGTGATGACATGACGGGCGTTGGTATGCATCCCTTACACGCGCAACCTGTCAGCGTCAATGCCAATGCCAATGCCAATGCCAGTGCGGGTGGGGCTTATGGTGGTGGATCTGCAAACGCGGACCCGAGGGGAGGGGAAGGATTTGGCTTTGGAGGGTTGTCATCTGAGTGTGAATGCGAGAAGAAGCCCTCATTTGCTCCTCCTCGCTCCTGTGCTCCTAGCACGGATCCTTTACTCTCGACCCCCATCCCTACCACGTCCACCACGACTGACATCTGTATCCCTTCGAGCCCAGCGTCAGGATCGAGAACGCCTACATCCTTGAACCCTGTCGATCCTGCTGCTGTCAACTTTGAGCGCGAGCGCTTCCCTGCATCGCCCGCTTCGACTTTAATTGGCGACGAGGAGGACACGCAGGGCATGTCAACGACCACCCTTACGACTACCGCGGCGCGCTATTCGACGACGACGGCCACGACGAGCGCTGCCGATAGCAAAACGAAAAGGCCTGTTTGGACGCTCGCCATGAAACGTGCTGGTGCGTCATTTTATTCCCAATTCGCAGTTTGTTGTATGCTTGTCAGGTTGTATTTGGCTGACCGAGGTCTCGTTGCTCCACTCTTATCCCTTTCCCTTTGCATGCTCAAACAATGCCGAAAATATTATCCATATACCATCCTCCATCGATTTTCCCTTGGTCGTTCGTGCGGTCCGTGTCACACGACGCTCTTTCCCCCTTCACTAAAATTATGCTGCTGCGAATCCAGAGTCAATCCATTCGCCCTCACCCTCTCCGCGAGGCGTAAAGCGCAAGCCATCATCATCACTATCCCCTGCCCCTGTACCCAACGAAGCTGCTAGTACTGCCTCCAGTTCTGCTTCTTCGCCGCTAGCCGTCCTGGCTTCTGCTGCGGCCGCATCAGCATCGGTGTCTTCCCCCATCTCTGGATCACTCGATCGCATAATAGACACCAATGTGGATGCTGACGCGCGAGCCATGTCGAGGAAACGGCGGAGGATCCTCGAGCCTTCGTCGCGTGCCTCGCATGCCATAGTTAGTCTCGTAGGCGTTGATGTCGACGCTGGCTTGGGAGCTGCTGGATTTGATCTTCCCCGAGTTAGGGGTGCTGGCCCTGCCAATCGTCGGCGTACGCTGAGATTAGGGTCTGGTGGACGAGATGACGGTGGACCGTCCGATGATGACGATGATGAAGACGACGACGATAAAGGCTACAACGACCACTACAAGGAGAACGCGGACATATATTATCCAGGAGAAGGGGGGCGTGGACGAGCTGACATTCCTGATCTTCCTGTCCCGCCCTTTCACCCACTTTCACATTCACCTTCTTCCCAGCGGTCTCCCCTTAACAATGCCGATGGACAGCGGCCCCCCTTCCTTCCCCCTATCACCGCCTTTAATACTTCAGGGTTTCCTCCTTCCTCCCGCGCTCCTCAATCCTCGTCATCTTCACCTTCCACCTCGACGTCCCCTCCTGTCAGAGGGGTTCACACTGCTGCCACTCTGGGCCCTGTCCTCCCGTCATCTGCCGCGCTGACTCCCCTAACTTACCCGTCATACGCGTCCCAGACTCACGCGCCGTCGCATGGAGACGGCCTGGGTGCAAGTGGAGCTGGAGGATACTACTCCAACGCGTATTACCCCATCGCTACTGGTGACTCGTCGTACACAAGCGCTAGTTCCAGCAATGCTGCCTCTGGTCACCACCACACGAACGCATATGGATCAGCCGGCGATTATCCTGCGTCATACACGCCCACAGCGACGACGACGACAGCGTTCGTGACTGCTGTGGAAGATCAGCAACAACAGCCACAACAAGATCTCGTCGTCCCCTCTTCATCTGGTCCTGCTGGCTCAGGATCAGGCTCCGGTGCCGCTCCGCCACCTCCATATAACGACCCACATAGCCCTCGAACTCGGTCACATTCGGGCAATCGAGGCGGCGCAGGCGCAAATGCCGGTGCTGGTGGCTCTGGGCCACCTTTGCGCTCCTCGAGGCGCCGTGCAGCCGCTCGCTCTGCCCGAGGCATCGGGAGCGATGATCCTGCGTCTGGAGATGAAGGCAGCTCAGATGGCGAGGATGGCTCCGAGTATGATGCTGAAGCCGACGACAATGACGGGACAGGACGAGCGCGAGCGAGCGGTACAAGGCGCGGCAGGTCAACCGGAGCAACGGGCGCCTCTGCACGCTGGGCTGACGGGCCCCCTGGTCGGAATAGCGCTCGGCGAGCGCATGGAGATCATGTCCCTTCCTCCACTGCCGCTGCAGTAGCAGCTGCAGCAGCAGCAAACTACTCGCTTCATCCCGTCAACTCACACGCTGGTCTCCCATTATATTCTCAATCTCACTCTCACTCTTCTTCCTCCCATCAACATATGCATTCGTCGATGCACGGTGGCCTGCCTGCTGCGGGAGAGTACTTCTCTCCCCCACCTCCGCCCATCCATCCTCCGGCGTACACTCAGCACCCGACGCTCCCTAGCCCGCACCAGCTCGCTCCTCATCACTCGTCCTCATCGCACAATAGTTTGGGCGGGGGAGGCGTGGGAGCTGGGTCTGGGACGAAGAAGAGGGGTAACCTTCCGAGAGAAGTGACAGAACTGCTGAAAGCGTGGATTTTAGGACACGCGGACAATCCATATCCGACAGACGAAGAAAAGAAGATGTTGTGTCTGCAGACGGGCTTGACGTACACGCAGGTGTCGAACTGGATGATCAACGTGTGTTGAATTCCTATTATTTCTTCTATTTCTTCTTTTTCTTTTCTTTTTTTTTTTTTTTTTTTTTTTTTTTTTTTACCTCCCTCACTCCCTTCGCTCGATCGATTTATTGACCGACTGTAAATTTTTCTATCCATTTGGGGAATCTAGGCTCGACGACGGGTGCTTCCCCCGGAGAACAAGCACAAGTACCAGCGTCCCTCAGCAGCAGCACCTCCCCGCCCCGCCTTTGGTTACGGTCCTGGCGGTGTTCCTTTCCCTGCCCCTCCTGGCCAGTATGGAGCCCCCAATGCAGCTTACGGCGGTTCTTCCGCCAGCAACGTGAGCTCGAACGGGCGTGCAGGACCCGCGCATCTGTCCCCACTTTCCCTCCCTGCTCCGGGATCTCATGACCCTCTGCCGCAGCTGGATTCTACCCGCCGAGTAGGTGGCGGCCCGGCGTCGAGCGACTCGCCAGTGACGCTCCCACCATTGCAGTGGGGCGCTGATTCGGCTCGTGATGTCGCCTCGGTACCATCTGTGCCCAGTAATACTCGTGGATCGTTGGTGAATGATCAATCAGCACTATACTGGACACCTCCACCTACCGCTGGCGGTGATCCCTCGTCTTATGGTTCTGTTCCCCCTCCACGCTCTCAGTCGACTCGCCCTGGCTCGTCCAGTCAACAGCATTCATACGGCAGTACTCCATCCCCCCTTCGGTCGCGTACCCCCGGACCTCATGCAGGCTCAGGAGCCGGAGCAGGTGCGCGAATGGGCTCGACGGCTAGCCCGAGCGGGACGATGGGAGGGCGAGCACACGGTTCAACCCTCTCTGTGGACGAACTAGCCGCGTATGGGTACACGCGTGAGCAAGCGGCGTATGTCGCAAGCACCTCGTACCAGCAGCCCCAGCACCAACAGTATCCGTCACAGCATGTGCAAGCGTACCATCAGTACCCCCGTCAGCAGCATCAGCAGCAACACCCACAATCCATGATGTCCGCTGCTACTGCAGTGATGTCAACGGGCGCGGCAGGGGAGTACGTGCCTCCCAGACACGGCGGGTATGCGCATACGTCGTATGATCGCGTGAGGAGCCCTGGCCCTGGAGGCGGGGGCAGTGCGAATGGTGCTTCCGGCTCAAGGCACTGAGCGTGTGCGCATCATGAGAAAGTAGATCACCTCGTCTATCGGGGTTCAGATGGTAGAAGAGCCTGATTTTCCTTTTTCCTTCTTCCGAGAAACAATTCCCTTGACCTTGGCTTCTGCTTGAATTGATGTCCTATGATTTTATGTCCATGCTCATGTCTCGTGATTTCTCTTCCCGTCATTGTATTCCTTTCCCCCTAAGCTCTATAGTCATGCCGTTATTGATCTGCTGTTTCTGTTCAAACCCCTTTTCCACTTCCTGGGAGCCTCTTTTGTGCTTCCCCCTACATTTCGACTAGTTTATAGGAAGATAACACGGACTATCACGATACTGTATCTATAGCCACTTTCCTTGATTTGGAATCTCATGGACCTTCCTGGTAATTAATGATAGATTGATGATGTGCACGAAAAGACTTCAATGATGCGACACTCATAGGTCTGTTTCGTGCCTTTATTATATTCGGGTCCCAACTCTCCCTTGGCACTCTCGATGCGGATGTGATGATGAGTTATATGTTCCACAGCAAGAACGTCCCTGCTCAGCTGACTGTTGGAAGCTGCCCTCTATTTCTTGCTGGGTAACTCCGCTCGCCCAAGCCCCAAAGGCCCATCTCTGGTTCTGAATCCCGGCGCCGGCGCACGTAATACGTCAGAAAACGGTTGTTTCCCTTTCGTCCCTCCACTTCCGTGGGGATTCTCCCCTCCTCGGATTGGACGCCGATCGAGCCGTCCCAGATTCCCGATCGCCCTCGAAATACCCGTGTCAGGGGCTCATCCCCCATCAGCGCAGGCGATCCCTCCTGCCAGAGATGGGCATATTGACAGACAACTGACGTGACAGACGGGCAGCAGCTCAAACCAGCTGACAGCGAAGTATATGTTCCGCGTGTGAGCCATGCAGGATGGAGGGCCGTCCCTATCAAATTGTACTGTATACTATTACCACAGAGTCCCATGTCCGCTTTGAGTAATTTCCTCGCGAGGCTGGGATGGACTGGGCAGACGGGACGAGTGACGATTTGCCTCACTTGGCTCGAAATGGGAAGCTTGAATGTCAACTCGGTAATGTTAATATGAGTGGATGATGCGTAGCTTACCGAGATTGCAAGGCACCGGCACTTCGGCCTCGCGAGGCTTCACTGTGATCGGGCTCGGGCTCCAGCGCTCACTTGCATTGCATTCAGACACACACTGAATAGAACCGCTCAAGGTACGGAAAATAACAGTTCGTGCGAGGTTTCATGGCCTCGTGTGAGCATGCTAGTCAATACGTGTGAATGAATGAGGATTGGGGAGTGGCATCATTCGGAAACATCCTTATTGCCTCAGAGCAATTGTCGAAAACTGGCACCGCCGCAGCTTTTTTTCCCTCGTGCTGATAGAGCTGCAGCGGAGCAACTTGTCCGGAATTCAGTTTAGGCGAGTCGATTGCAAACGTGCCTAGGCGGTTGGAATGTCCCCGTGAATGGACTTCAAATTCACGGATGAGTCTCAGTGCAGCGCTCGAGACTAGCTCGTTTGCCTTGGAGGCCCCACATTGATTTTGAGGCCCACTATTACAAGTTTTGTTCCGCCGTTGAGCGTAGACTTTGCTCGTGACTGACACGGGAAAAGACGGTTGAATTGTCTATTCACGCTGCGTGGGAAACATGTACACGGCCATCAACAAGTTGTTTGTCGTGTATGTTGACTCTCAAGTGATCCATCCACTTGGTCTCAGGCGAACGGGAGCAGGAAATATGAATACATCGCACGTTGGTTGAGACTCTCATCTCTTCTATATCATCGCCGCGGAAAGCCGTTCAATCTGTTGGGATCCACTCCCCCGGCGACAATCTAAAGATTTCCACCATGATTTTCGAAGCTAGATATTTAGCTTTGAAGGAGTTTCTGTTTAGGAGTCGCGATTCATTTCAATTATCATGCCCCTAATCATGATCA
>WIDE01000148.1:46337-61331 GCA_015039315.1 Clavulina sp. PMI_390
TTGAAGGAGTTTCTGTTTAGGAGTCGCGATTCATTTCAATTATCATGCCCCTAATCATGATCAGTTGCTAACACCACGGTGAAACTCCGAGGTTTTCTGCAAGCGCTCCCAAATGATTTATCATAGACCAAATGCCCACCACGAAAATTTCTGATTTATTGATTGGTACATGCAAGAAATTATAGCTACTTGCTCAACACTTTTTTTTCCAGTTGTGCGACCAGTAGACGGGATGAGGAGAGGTCTCTGCAAATAGAGTGTATAGTTACCAAACTACTGATTGACACCATTTACGTATCGCGCGCAGCAATCCGCCGTCACCTACCTCTTATAGCACCTAATCATCGCGGACCCAGCTATCTCACCCATCCACAGCTTATGGTTTCGGTCTCCTGCTCTACCCTTGATCGGCCTCCTTCAGCTTTTGTTCCACATATATCCCACACGCGTTGCCTCGATGCACCTTCTGAAACTGGGTACTGATGACTGGAAGAGCACGCCTGAGTATGAAACTCGTCGTGGATCTAGGTTATTAATGAGATACTTCCGCAAGCCAACTTCTCAATACCTCTCCCACATTATAGATGGTATCTCCGTTCAGTTGCACGTGTATGGTAGGGTCTTCCGGTTCTGCAGATATAAACGGCATGATCCTCCATTCTCCTGTAATAAGTGCATATGGATACACACACGCAAGGGAGAGTATTAAAGTAGCTCTGATGCAGACTTCGAGAAGGTATGGCAGCATTTATAGATCGCCATTGAGACGTTGAATTGTTGAGCGATGTTCAAAAACTATGCAGCTACAGTTTACATTTTCAGGCAAATTACACTAATCAATGTATTTTTCTGGATATCCTATGCTCGTGGACATGGACACGGCGACCAGCGCATAACCATTCAGTAGAGCTAACACGGGCGGGAAAGATTCCATCAGCATCAATGAAGTATGTGTATTGGCTTGGTGGAAGAAGAACTTAGGCTCACTTTATGAATCATTTTCTCCGCATCTTCAAAGTTGTTACCAACAACACGGCCGACTTCCTCGCGTTTGTTGAATACAACAACCGTAGGGACCTTGTGAACTTTTTGGTCTTCGGCAATATCCTAAACCCAGAAGCAAGGTCAATCGCGACCAAGAGCATGCACACTGAAGCAACATACCCTTTGCTCTTCAAGATGCACCTGGAAGAACCCAAAATACTTGTCGTGTCTCAACGCTCGTTCAAGTTCACGAACTAGGAATGGCACAACTTCGATGGAGCTTGGGACTTGCGTGCTGCAAAAGCCGACCACGACAGGCTGACCCGAATTTACCTGAAGGTTAGCCATCAGTGCCGCAGCATTAGTCAAATCTTTGTAGGCGGGATATGGATACGGCACTGACGATAGCCTTAAGATGGCCAAGGTCGATCAATCTAGGCACGACTGTCTCGGACATAGCTGAAAGGCTTGGTGAGCACGAAATATCAAATCACTGGTGGTGAGGAGAAGGTTGGTTTGTGAGGAGGCCGGCCATCTATGAGAAGCCCCTTTTATACTCGCAAAAGGTCTTCTAGGGTAAGTCTCACAATAGCCAAGACCTTGGGTTCGATGACGTACTTGTTCATCCACGGAATTCGCGCGGGCTCGTTCCAAAGCGTGTGGTGAATGACATAATAAGCGCGGCTTCACATCTCCAGCTTCGCGATGTGGCAGGCGGTTATTCATGCCAAATCTAAAGTTGAGCGCCTGATAATGATTGGTCCAATAAAGAGTAGAACACTTGTGAATGTCGGAAGAAAATCTCCGTGACACCCACGATAGAGTTGTAACGATCAAGATCCGATGAAATCATGCAAGAGGAGAGGGGTGCTCATCGGTGAAGAAGGCAGTTTACGTAGCAACTTCGCCGATTGAAAATTTTGAATCGTCTATGCGTGGGTATAAGTCGGCTAGCGGCCAATGTTGAACTTCTCTGAGTCATCGTTTTGAACTTAAATTATCACGACGTGAGACTGCTCTATTCACGACAGTTCTTCATACGGATTCGGCTATTCTCCCCCATTCCAGAGATCTAAGAACTCTAGAAAGAGAGTGGACAATGAAATTCTTTCCTTCTCCTCACGTAACATTCAATTACAACTTCAATCTCCACCACTTGATCTGACTGTTATTCCGAATCAACTAATGGATTTTCAGTCGATGGAAGAGTGAAAGAGTTAGTCAATTCGATGGCAAACTTACCTAGACGGTTGGAGCGTCCTAGCCTGTGGGCTTCAGATTCCGGTGCGAGTTCCAGTGATGCGCTCGAGACCAGCCAGGGCGTCCTAGGACCTCCTATTTTGCTATCTAAGTACAATATTGTAAGAGAGTTTCTCCTCGGTTGTTAAGCATCGACTTAACTTGTGACTGACGAGGGCAACTAAGATTGAATTGTCTGACAGCGCTGTATGGGGGTGCGGGAAACAGGCGCACAGCGACCAAAAAGCCGCTTATCTCGTTCCTTCGTCATATAGAGGTCGTCAAGATCATCACCTACTCGGCCTAGAAACTTGATCCTAGCACTCCTCTTTTGACACTTACATCAATTTCAGCTTATTTTGTAGAGGCTCGTTCTACACAGTGCAATCTAGACTCCTCGAGCGACGACGTAAAGATATTTGTCGAGATTTCCAAAGTCGAATATTCATCTATGAAATTGTTCCCACTCAGGGGTCCCCAGTTTATTTCAATCATCCTATGGGCTATTGTGACCACGAGCCGGCCGCGCGGCGGTGCTCTGGGTTGTGGCAGTAGTGCTCCTAGCTGATTTAGCATGCATTGAATGCTCCCCACAAAGCTTCACACTTGGTATGTGAGGTTGCGCTACTTCTTCGAGCCTTCCTTTCCAGTTTCGCAATCCGTAGAGAAAGCGAAGAGAAATTCTTTCACTTCCCCTATAGACTTGCTCAGCACAGGCGCGAAGCTATTGATTGAAATTATTTTACGGTATTGCACGCAGCGGTTTGAGCACCACCTTATTCCTCTCTCTGGTGTGGGCTAGCTGCCCCAGCCATCCAAAAATACCAGCCTCTTAGTTCCCCCGCTAAACCCTTTGATCGCCCTAGCTGACGGTTTTCAAGGGATTAAACTGTGGATTCGCGCATATGGCTCACTCTGTAACGCGCACTAGGCGTCAAATTTCCATTATGTTAGATTTACATCTGCTTCTCAGCCTTCAGTCCTCTCCAAAGGCTAAACTCAAATGAATATACAATGATCTAATAGGTCCGATGCATCATCAGAAGACGCCATGCGAGCTATTCCACCGTCAATAAACTGGCAATATGCCGCCTTCAGCGCACTTGCGACTCACACAGGAGTCTACACAACAAAATTTACTGGTTTTGACGGAGTGGGTTAGACTTGGCATGAGCATATATGCTTCACTGTCACACCAGGATCCCTTGGAGACCATCATTTTCGAAGGATCCAGCAGCCTATGGAGACTGACTTATACTCGCTAGGTCATTGGAATGGCTATATTTCTTGCGTGACATAAAAGTGTGTTTGGAATCAGCGGCGGCGCGGTCCCATGGGAGAAGTATCAATCACTTACCCATATGTTGGACCGCTCTCTTGGCTCATCTATCGGTTCCAAGACTCTTTCAAAAAGATACGAGCTTTCGACGCAGGCGCCATATCTTCCATGTCTGGTAGCAGACCAGGGTCACATGTGAGGATCAGGCTGGGTCTAACGTTGAGCAAGTATACCAGGTGACCTGCTATTGGGTTGTAGGTGGGATCTTCCGTATCCATCTCGTTGCAATTATCAATCTCAAGAGATTGAAGTGAGGGTAAGAGCCTTGGGCGTCCGAAGTCCTGGGATTCGGTGATACTCGGTCCCTCCGTGTCGGGATACGTATGGATGAGGTCGGCGAGGTAGATGATCAAGGGAATAATATTGTCGCTGTTTCGGACAACAAGTGTCGTGACATTCTCGAACGCAGTCTCCCAAAATGGCAGCGCCGCTCGCGTGAGTAATTGTGCAAACTCGAAACCTCGAGGCAAGCCAATGTTCAACTCGAGGGATCGGAGCTTGAACTGGGCTACCGATTCCGAGTTCATCGGCTCGTTATGCCGCGTATGGGTATCTGCCAAGTTAGAGGCATGATGATAGCACACAAGCCATTCGAGGCTAGGAGCAGAGATCCAATCAAAGAGCAAGGGATCCTCGACATCCAGGAATGCAACACGTGGGAGCAGAACTGGAAAATATGTGGTATCTGACTCAACGATACGACCTCGAAGAGTGCATTTCTCTAGTTTCGAGCATTCGAGGAGAAAATTCTGGACAATGGACCACGATAGATCCCAATACAGCATGATCAATGAAGTGAGATTGGTTTGGGGGATGTTTTGAAGAACGGAAAAGCTCATGGCGGTGAGCTGGAGCGATGTAGGGTTGGGGGCAGTAGCTGTTGTGGTGAATATAGTGGACTCGTCTTCCAAAAAGCACCAAATTGGTGGATTCAGCGAAAAAGTGCGAAGACTGGGATATTGATCGTCCAATGGTAGGATGCAATCCGCCATGGCGAAACCATATATTTCAAATGTCCTGACTCGGTACATCTCCGGCTTTACCAACTTCCATACAGCTTCTTCGCCTAACGCAGAATCAGCGCTGGGCTCGGCTCCAATGAGTAATGCGAAGTCAAGTTGAGTGTTTCCTGAGCGAAGCAGATGCAGTTGAAGGATCGATAGGACTCCCTGAAGTGGAGCATTTCCATCAACCGTCTTGTTTTCGATGTCGACAGTGATTATACTCCAAAGGGACCCAGTCGATACAGCAATCTGTCTCCAGCGAGCCGACACAGAGCTGAGGATGATGCGGTATTTGATCAGCTTTTTATATTCGTGATCGTCGAACGAAAAGGCTCCAGTGAGCATTATTTTAGCAAGGATTTCGAATGGGAGGTAGTCCATCCTGCCTGGATGCTTACCAACTGAGATGGATAGCTGGCCACGTCAGAGGGAGCGTGAGAACTTCAGGAAGCGTGATGTCTTGCGGTCATTGACTCGGAGGATGCAACGCTCAACGTGTATCCAGAAATTATGAGGTACCAAAACAACTACTCCTCGGCTTGCTTGGAGTCGATCCGTGAGCTCGTTGAACTCCGTGTCCTCGGCTGTATTCGGTATGCCGCTTAATCAGCAACCAGTCATAGACCTCTGAATTCATCTAGCTCGTTACATCCAGCACTTGGGCCGATGAGAGGCAAGGGTTTTACTGGGCGCCGTATTTTGACTTGGTACATGATGAAGCCTCGAATACCCTGAGCGACTCGAAGGGGAACTAACAAGTCTACGTTCATTTTGGCGTTGAAACATATTACAGTTTACTTTGGAAACCAACGATTAGAGCTGACTGTGTGGCTGGGTGTGGGCCATAGAGAAGACCTTGTTCAGTGGAGCTTTGAGATCCAATCAAATTTTATTTGAGCAACAGCGATTGGGTGGTGCAAACGAGTGAATTCGTAGCCTACCTGATCAATCAGATCCTTCAAGGCACTTTCACTCAAACCGTCCACACGACCCATCAAATTCTCATTTCTGAAGGCAATAACGACAGGGATATGATGGATGTTGCGCGCTTCAGCGATATCCTAGGGTACCCGCCGTATAAAGTCATGTGTCAGATAGATTTAGCCGCCCGCTCGTAATAGCATTGATGCTGATCGAATAATCGGAAATAACACACCTCGTGGAGATCTCGATTGACCTTGTAAAATTCGATCTCCTTACCTTCCCGCTGTACCCGCTTCGCCTCGCGCTCAAGCAACGTCAGCATAGTCGTTGATGGGACGTTCCAAGGAGCCCAGAATCCAAGCACGATAACTTTTCCCGATTCCACCTAGCGTAAAAAACTAAGTTGTGCGCCAGAGATGATCTGTATGCACCCCATCGTAGGTTGAGACACTGACGAGCTCCTCATATTGCTGAAAGTTTTCGATCTCCTTGATGGACATTCTGGAACGCGACGAGGCTGCAAGATTTCAATGCTTTTTTCCCTTTGTTATAAGGGGTGAGTTCACCAGGCCGAGGGGCGCGCGAGAGTCAAGGCCGATCTTTATGGTTTCGCGGCATGTGTCAATGCAGATTGACCAATAGTGAAAGTTGAAGACAGGTGACCTTAACTATCATGTGGTAGAGAGATTAGGCCCAGCCGGTAGTTTGACAAATGCGAGTGCTTGTTCCAGGTCCGCGATTGTGCAAGGCGGCTGCATGCCGTATAGTTCTCAGCTATGAACGGCTGAAACCTGGCGGAAGCCTCGCAACGACGGGAAGAGAAGTGGGTGAAAACTCCAATGTTGGGGTTGGGACTCTGACCGATGAATGGATCATATGTAGATGCCGTCAGTTACGGTGACAGTAGTCGTGTGTTAGGGTCACCGCCGGCGAAGGTCAATGGTTAATCACAAGCCCGGTAGAACGTCAGTTACTAAACCCACGTCAATTTGGAATGTCACAAGCAGTTGAAGGAAATTTCGCACTCTATCCTCTTTCAGCACGTTAGGGAGTCCACTAGGTGGGGAGCAGTGAGCCTACTTTAGCTGCGGAGGAGTGAGCTGACGAGCGGCCCCGCAAGGTTGAACAAAAACAAGAAATTCATAGCAGAGATTTTCATACGGTTCGTGCGGCCGTATCTCATACATCAAGTGCGCCCTCGGCCTTTACGGCCTCAACCCATGCATCCCACATCTCCCTTGTCAACACGTCATCGCCCACCAGTCCGTTAGGCTCACGTTTTGCTTGGCGTTCATAGTAAGCTCCGCGTCCTTCACGAGATGCCAATAGAGCGTCGGGGGATGTCGCGAGCCAAGTCTGCGTAACAGCACCTTGTTCAGGTGAACCTACACGAATATGAGACATCAGTCCAGAACTGGAGCGCTACAACATCATTAAGACGAAGAAAATGGGGAAACGTACATCCAAAAGTGTGAACAGCCTTGATGACGATTGACTCCCTCAACGTGAGCTTGCCGCCAAATGCGCCTTGTTGGTCAGTCCATATCTGCGTCGTGACAAGACCTATCGTATCATTCGGTATGAAGTATGGATTACATTGTGAGCGGAGTGTAAGTGGGAAAAAAGAGGAACTGACCCGGATTGCACACATATACGCCTATGTTCTTTTGCTGATACCGGGGATGCCCATCAAGATATCGTTGCAGCTCTTTCCTAGCGATTGGGTCAACCAACACAGAATGTCAGAGAAACTTGGGGTTATTCAATCAGAAAGAACTGAGTGACACGCACGTGAAGACGACTTGCATAAACTTGGTACGATTATATATTGCTAGACTCTGCGGGCTTAACATTTTATCGCCTAATTTCATTCCCCATCCGCCTTGTTCTTTGGACCCTTCAAAGTGCTGGACCCAGCTTAAGTCTCTAGGATCGAGAAGCCCCCTTGAAACTCCATAATTCCCAATGGAGGACACATTGACGATGCGACCATTTGGCGATAAGAAGTGAACGAGAGAGAGGGTTAGCTGAATGTGAGATAGGATGTTGGTGTAGTATGCGAGTTCATACGGCTGCGCGGTGTTGAGCGCGTGCTGATAAGACTTGGTGCTTCGCCCTGCATTGCTGTCGTCATAAGAGGAGATAATGAGGTCGCCACATGATCCACATATATAGGGAGAGAGAAATAGTGGGTATTAGTTCAAGGCTGCTTCCTATGCCCAGGTGAATGCGAATGTGGTGTCAAGGTGATTGAGACAGACTTTATGATAATATCAATCGGTCGACTGCCCGAGTCCTCCCACCGCTTAGCAAAGTCCCTCACACTCTCCGCATCCCCTAGATCGAGGCGCTCCACCACCACGGCATCGGACTTTACTTTCTCGCTGGACAAGAGATCCTGGCGAGCACGCTCAGCTTTGTCAGCGTCACGGCATGCGAGGACGACTGTACAGCCCATACGGGCGAGCTTCCGAACACATTCAAAGCCAATGCCGGCGTTTGAGCCGGTGACGACAGCGAGCTTTCCAGATAGATTTTGTGGTGGAACAGTAAGGGTTGGGAGGAGGTTCGCGACGAGCGTGCTCCCAAGAGCAAGAGCACGTGAACCGATGACAGTGTTACTGAGCATCCCTTAGACTATATCTGTGAGCCCTTATTGCAAGTACGGTCGAGCTAACTGTGACAATCATGGATTGAACGGGCACTCAAGGCCGTTCGCGCCATTGGTTTGAATGAGGGTGGGAACAAACATGTGACTTACTCAATTGAAAGGCCCAATCGCCACTATTGCGAAAGTGCATCGCAAAGAGCCACACAAGTATCCTTCAGCTAACGGACCAGGTGGGTACAGTATGAATTTTGATGGCCGGATCCCCTTCGTCGATATGCTACTTGTTTAGATCAGATGGACCCGTCACCATCCTTGAGTCCCACACCGACGTCCGGCCCCAGTCGAATCACATAGGGCTAGAGCATCAACCACCTTCGTACTCATGCGGCCGCATATTTTTACAAGAGTCGCGCTATTTGGTCCTGAACATAAGCTCATGCCAATCCTACCCTAGGAATCGTTGGACTTGGTAAAATTATCACAATTAGCGAGAACTTCTGGATGGTAAGACTCGTGTAGAAATACAGTGTTTGCAATTTGGGCTCGATGAATTCGTCAGCCAATTACTCAACGCCAATTTGGTATTAGGTGAGAGGCATAACACTCAATAGAGCTTAAAGTATTGTAGCGAGGATTGAGCATAAATGAGTGTTTAATAAACCTGAAAAGCTTTGGCTCACCTTCCTAATCATGTCGACGATCTCCTGGGGGTTCAGACCTGTGACCCGACAGCATTCTTTGCACTCTTTAAACGCGACAACACTCGGGAAACGCTTGACATCGCACTCCTTTGCGATTTTCTGGGACAGGTTGCATTTTCAGTTCGTTCGATATCGTCAGCTAGGGTTTTCATAATACTTCTCGCCAGATGTGCAATGGGAGGCGTCATACCTGTTGGACCTGCGCATCAACCTGGAAGAACCTCAGGTTCACATCATGCTCTTGAGCTCGTTCCGCCTCTTCTTGGAGTATCAAAAGCATACGCATGGACTCCGGAACTCCTAACTGGAGGAAGCCAAGTACGATAGTCTCACCAGACTCTACCTAAACAGCGATGGTTGGATGTCAGCAACCCTGCCCACCAGGGTATCGTGCGGTGTGATACTGACGAGATGTTTGTAATGCTCATAGCTGTGAATTGGTGGAACTGACATGGCCGACTATCTGATGAAGATGAAATGCCGCAGCGAAAGGGTATTCTTTGTTGGAAGCAGATTCTCGCAAAGGCCTCTCCTTTATACGCCACTCTCCATCTCTGAACATGATTCCCCTCGTTCTCATTTGACGAGCTGACGGCAGGTGACCTCTTTTTTCTCTAGACGCTTCCCCTAGTTTCGCTCCAGAACAGTAAAATTCTCTTGGGCCCTGCATTCACTAAGCTTCGCCAATACCGCGGCGGCCACGAGCATCCCTCATTGACTGATAAAGTCTGCGCAGAAGACTGATAGTGCATCTCGAACATGGCCACAGAACTATGAGAGAAAAGCGGGTGTGGCGGAGACTATGACATAATGCTCGGTGCACCGCAGACTGCACCATTGAGAAGGATATATGCCTGAGTCCAAGGCCCCCTGTGGTGAGAACTATCCCACGGGTTCGCGGTAGAAGAAAGACGGCACAATGGGAAACAAGTCACGAACTCTTTCCATGTTCGACCCGCATATGTTTGGAAAATGCCCCTCATAATCGAAGGGCAATAGCTCAAGGGGTTGTACCGGCCATGGACACGGCAAGTAGTATCAATTCAGGTCGCATACCGGATTGAATGTCCACCTCGGGGTACACACTAAGAGGAAGTTTCGTATTTGATGCAGCTAATTAGAACTACCGTCAACATGTAAGGACAAATGACTATTCCCCTTTTTTGGCACAGGTCGCTGGAAAAATCATATGATATCTCGCCTGATGTTCCCACCGAGGGCTCGTATTCCGGTCAGAAGCATAGAAAGGCCGATAGTATCCGGCCAGCTACGATAATATAATAAAATGGACATTTGCTGGTGGATTTCCCTTGGGCACTGCACGGGGATATCCGAGAGTGCCGCGAAGCTGGGGGTGACTTCAAACAGCGGACATACACGTTCAGTTATGCCAACGTCTCTTCGCACAAATAAGGCAGTTGCAGCTATTGTATGTTATTTCATTCATGAGATGTAGGTGGAGGTGTTTGTGGCAAAATCCAGATTGATTGGGGTGCGAGCCGTAGGGAACAAAATCACGATGTTATTGATGTTATGAACATGCAAAAATAATCTCGTGATGCGTAGGTTACGTTTTGACGGTTGGAGAGCGACTATCCGCCTATATTTGAGCCTTCCAGATTCAAGGCATTTCAGTAGAGCTTGAAATGTGTAAATAATAATATTCAGCGACAATCAGTATGACGGTGGTCGAATAACCTCTCGCTCACCTTTCGAATGACCTCTTCAAGCTGTTCCCGGACCAAGCTGGTGACCCGTCCGGATTTTCTACGGTCTTTGAAAACGATGACAGTAGGGAGGCGCTTCACATTGCAATCCTTCAGAATGTCCTAGAGCTCAAAGATATTCCGTTCATGTGAATCGAAAAAGTAACTTCAGCTGATGATCATAACGAATTCGGGTCACTTCCAAACGCCTCGATTGAGAGATCTTACCAACTGTCCCAGCGGATCAACCCGGAAGAACCTCACGTTCGCCCTGTGTATCTCTGCGCGCTCCGCTTCATGTTCAAGTATGCTAAGCAATTGCGCACCTTCGGGCGACATTGTAAGGCAGAATGCAAGCACGATGGGATCGCCCGAATCGACCTAGGCAAGCCATGTTCAGGTGGCAGTGGAGGCTGCTTTAGATACAGGATGATGTGTGGCACTAACGAGCTGCTTGTAGTGACCAAAATCGTAGATTGGTTGAACGGACATAGTGGCTGATCATGATATATCGAAGACTAAGTGGTATCCTTTAGCTGAACTGGACCACGTCTCCCATTATGATTTGCAGCTGTGCTGAGTCATAGATTTGTAAAGACTCTCGACTTAGTTGGTCTTGGGCATATGACTCCCGGACCAACTGCAGAAAACCAGCTGATAGTTTGATGAGTGTCACACCCGTTGTCCAAGATCGGCAATCGAGCTGCGCGATCATCAGAGTCACATTACGGCGTGAAACTGTCTCGCGGAGTTGAAAAGACTCAGAGAACGACTGGAGTAGAAGCGTTAATAATTTAATATGATATGAGAAGAAGACGGATTTATCGGCGATGGGGACAAGGGTGTAGGTTCGCTATCAATTGACAGCCTTGGAAGCCTGGAAACCTAGTGCTTCCAGCTCCCCTCGAACCTTTACTCCCTTGCTCCATCGCGTGAAAGGCTCATATCATCACGACAGAATCTCAATTCAGGTTATGAAGAACTCCTCACAATTAAAGACGGCTAGCCAGACGGCAATCCTTAACTTGATGGTTGAACTTTGGTTCAAATCGATAACGTTGACATATTCCTCGTGTCAATTGGAGGCTCACGGGACCATGGGAGCGGATGCGTATCACCATCATCTCGTACTGACCGCTGAATATGGATTTGTTGCATTCGTCTGTGCTTCACGAATCGTTCTAGGCAGCTTCAGCCCTTCCGAAGATTGCGGGATGTTAGCATTCGGAAAGTACTGAATAGTCATGTGGGGGAGAGTCGAGCTTCCATTAGGTTGTCCCAGAGGACTTCGTAGACCTGTATATTCGAGCAGCGCGTGTCATAGCTATCTCCATTCTTGACCCCGTCATCTCGATCTTCTACTCAACAATCCACTAGTGCAACCGCTTAGTTCGGTTCGGATGGGGGTTTGGGTGGACTAACTGAAGAGATGCCTCATTTGGCAAACCATTCCTCGAAACACAGAGCGAGATATTTGCGATCCACACACTACACTTTACATTTCATTGACTAACATTAGGCACTTGATGCGCCTGGGAATGCGCTACCAGATCATGTTAGAGTACAAAGTAGCTTAGTAGAGCTTTCAGGGTAAATACAGCAGTAGTTAGCGCAAACAAAGACGGCAATGAATCAAGAAATTTATATTCACACATCTCATCATCTCTCCAGTTGCTGCGGGTTGATGCGGGTGACTCGACCACTTTCTTGACAGTTCTTAAAAGCAATGACAGCAGGGGTACGCTTGATTTTACATTCTTCAGCAACATCCTAGACACCAAGAGTACATGAATCATTTCAGCGCAGGAAGCGAAACTTTGGCCAATTTCAGGAACAAAGAGCTCAGGGTGAGATTCTTACTTCGAGACGATATGGATCAACCTCAAAGAGCCTCACCTCCACCCCATGAGCCCGTGCTTGCTCCGCTTCCTGACTAAGTATACTGAGTAGAGGTCCATACTCTGAAGATATAGGAAGCATGAATGCGAGCACGACGGCGTCACCGGAGGCAACATAAAGTGTCAAGGTCAATTGATAGCAAGGAAGCACCATCCAAGCAGGATATGATGTGATACTTACAAACTCCTTATAGTGACTAAAGTCGCCGACTGGCTCAACTTGAATGGACATGGTGGAGTAGATTCTTAAGGTGAAATGTCTTGAGTGTTCTTGAGGGGGATGGTTCGTTGGCTTGAGCTTTGTCTGATTATGGAGGCACCCAATTTATAGTGCTACATTGCCCCCTGATGATATCATTTCTGGATCGTACGTCAAGGCAGGTGATTTAATCGTTGCAAGCTGCTTGATCGCACGTTTGAAGCGGAGAGGGGCGCACATCACGATCACTTCAAGGCATGAGTCCGGCCAAATAGAATTACGTGATATTACCACTTCGACATTTCACAGATTGCTCACAGCCCAGTGGGAAGCTTAGAGTGTCGATCTCATCAAGAAGCTGAACAGGAGATTATCATAAGCTGCTCCGATGAGCCTCCACAAAGAATCCCGAAAGTGCTGAAAGTTGGCTTATCAGGGCTCATTTAGGAAGCCGCATGTGCGTCCAAAAAAAACTCAACCTATTCATTCAAGTAGCCTAGGCGTAGTGCATATGGACAACCAAAATGCGATGAAAGACATTCAGTGGGGTCAGTGGAGAATGAACACATTGTTCGTATCTGACGGCGAGATCATTTGTAGTTAACCTCCGTATTGACGACAGTGATAAAAAGCTCTTATTAGTCGTCAGGAGGTCTAGTTGCCTTGGAAAGAGAAGTTATGAAAATCGAGGAAGAGATTTTTGCAGGGCGTAGTTTACATTTATACAGTTGGTTGATGAGAGTTCAGTCCTTCAAAAAGCTTGGCTTCAACTCCATGCTAGAATCAGGACCCTTCAATAGAGCTTGGGGTGTGAAAAAGATGATAGTGAGCAACAATGGATTTATCGGTAAGCAGAAAGATTATCTTCACCTTCCTGATAAATTCTTCAACTTCATGCGGGTCCACGCTACTGACCCGACCGGATTCCTTGCGATCTTTGAAGGCGACGACAACGGGGAGATGCTTCACATTAGCGTCCTCAGCAATGTCCTACGGTCCAACCCAAGTCGTCCATTCAAGAAAAATGGCTTGTAGCTTTAGCCAGCGTTTGCAAATAATGCGCATTGTTTTGGCATGGGTAGGTTGAAATATATTACCCTGTGAACCAATGGATCGACATGGAAGAACTGCAGGTCCGCTCCATGCTCCTGCGCGCGCTCCGCCTCTTTCCTGAGTATGAAAAGCAATTGCCCACCTTCCGGAACAAAGGGAATGAGGAATGCGAGCACGATCTTGCGACCAGAATCAACCTAGTAAATTCATGGTCAAGTCTCTGGTAAAAATCGTCCAAGATATACGACGAGACGCATTACTAACAAGCCTCTTGTATTCAAGGAAATCGTTGATAGGCTCAACAGACATGACGGAAAGAGTTGTTTTTGGTAGATGAAGTGACTTGAAAAGGGAGATAGGTTGCTTGGGCTTGGGTATCCTGACCCACAGATGCCCTTAATTTATACTCCTACACTGCCTCTCGTAAGTTTGACCCTCATAAGCCTAGTGTAGGGTGAGTGATGTGCTTTTTTTTGCGCCACATTCTTCGAATTTTGCGATTGCGGGGCGGCCATTGGGGTCACGTTATGGTACGAGGCTAGTTGACGCAATCAATAAGTTTCCAGGTGAGAATTTGGTGCATATAATGGCGTAAGACCCCGCACGTTCCGACGAAACAGTAGCAGGAAGCACGGGTCGATCGGTGATCGCGACAGGGCTCTCAGTTGCCCGCCCCTTGGAAACCTCTGGAGCTTGACAATTTGGGATATAGTATGGCGATTAGACTTCAAATCAAACAAAATATTCAACTCAAGGTCTTTTTTTTTCTTTTTTTTTTTTGGATCCATGCTAATAGAAACCTCGGAGCTCGATCCAAGACCGCTGTGATAGTGGGGTAAGCCATGTAGTCATATCCGCGTTCTGGCCGCCGGAAATTTTTCTGTATTGATTCATCCGGCTGTATTCTCTGATTGCTCATACCTCGACAGAGAGTGTAGAAATGTCGATTATTCTTGGGAAACCCGTAACGGAAAGGGGTGATCACATGGAAGAGTGAATATTTCATGAAGGTTTCGATTGTGGAACCTACGTTAGACACACATTGCGGTAGTACACATAAGACCCGTTGACGGAATCAGATGCATTTTTGCCCACCGGATTGCTACACACTAGTGCACAGAGGGTGCATTACCATTCACATAAATATTTCCCTTGGCCAGCGGGAGAACACATTGCTTGGTAATGCCGCTAGGGGAATTGAAAATAGCCACGTCACAAATGGTACTCGTGATATGAATTTGAATGCCTTTGTGGGCTTCTACCGGCCCTAAGGTTCGCGTATTATGCATCAAGCAGTCTCAGCTTTCACAGCCTCAACCCACGTGTTCCACAACTG
>WIDE01000149.1:1496-59964 GCA_015039315.1 Clavulina sp. PMI_390
TGTTTTTATAGGGGAAGACGAAAAAGAAGACCAAGTTCAAATGTTTGATCGGTGGCTGCGGGCACGTCGAGAATAGCATGGCAAAAATGAAGATTCACTCGTGCGTTTTCGCATCCTTGTTATAATCACGGCCAATTGACGATATCCCTTAGTGCTCGCGCTCACTCGGTCTTTGAGCAGAACCTAGCCAAGCTTATAGAACAAGGCCCTGGACTGAACGTCGAGAATCCGGCGAGCGAAAGCGGTGATTCGGAAGAGGACGATGTTGCTGAACTTGAAGATGATGATGAAGATGAGGACGAGGATGATGATGAGGGAATCCTCTCTCTCATGAACGGCGATGACGACTATGATCCTGATGACGACGACGAAGACGATTCTGATGATGATGATACCGCCCCTGACGGCGACGACGACGGCCCCGACGATGAGCCCATGGAGTTGGATGGTGGAGAGGCGGCGGATACTGATGATCCCATGGACGCCGAGGAATCATCTTCCGACGACGGGGTGATGGTTGATCCGATTGACTGCCCTCGCTGTGGCCACCGTGAGGATGTGCCTTCGCTCATGCGTGAGCATATGATAAAAAGCTGCCCTGCGCGCCTCGTGTACATCCTCGAACGGCCGAAGGGTTATCATCATTCGAAGAAGGACAAGGAGGAAGTCCCATTGTTGGCTGCGCTGGAAGGGGACCCAGATCGCGTACTCCTGCTCGGCGTGAGTATAGCTTTGCCACTTTCAACATTTGAGCACTCATCGTTCCGATTTATAGGCCAAGCTGCACGCTGGTGTGCGCAGGCTGCTAAAAACTGTGGATGGACGAATCCCTCAACTCCCTCCCCCCCTGATGCATGAGCAAGAGCGTAGCGATGGCGTGTCCACACTTCCGCCAAAGTTGCGTCGCCCATCCGATCGCTAGAATGATGAGGAAGCACGCTTTCGTGCAGGCCTCTGTTACGACCTCGTTTCTCTGTTTGCGCCGACTTGATGTTTTAATTCGTCGCGATTCTGTTTTGCCGCAAACGTTTGTTCCTATTTCTTGCACGGTTCCTATTCGACTGCTGTCTTCATCTTGGGCTTTTTTTCGCTCCCTTCTCTCATCCATATAATCTTGCAAAACCGACCGGCTTGCCGATTCTCCGCACCTTTCGAGCTCTCAACTGTCGCTTTCTAATCGCCGCTTCACATTCCAGCTACCACCAAGACTATTGCACTCGCTTTTACGGCGCTTTCCTTTTGAAGCACCGATACGTTGCTATCCTGTTGCATTCTTCGACCTCATTCGCACCTAATCACTCTCATCCTTATGTTTTATCCGTATCTCCAGATATGATTGCCAATCCATTCCCACATCATTGTGCACTATACTTCCAGTTGATGTCGATCCTTGGAAGAAGAAGAGATTCTAATGTTGTGAATTCTACTCTAGTACCCATCATCTTTATGGGATACAAACTAGGACTTCGATTTGGCAAGATTTATGTGTACAAGCCCGTAGGCGAGGTGATGCAGAAGGTTTGCTGACAAGTCTCGAAATAACAGCCCAAGGGGAAGAATAAATGAAAAGAAAAAAAGGGAAAAGTTTCGACGGAGTGATTGATGCACGGAATCGTTCGTGTACGTGACGTCGTGTTGCGTTCAAGACGGGCTAGCGTAGCAGGGGTGGGGGAATGACGTCGACGCGCATGCACATCAACTCATTGAACTCGGCGACTGGGACGGCGGTCGCGCTCCCACTTTTTGTACTCTTCCATCAGCTTTTCAGCGGACATACCCTTGAAGCGACTCTTGTAGCGTCCTGACATCTCAGTACTGACGAACTCTGAGAGCAAAAGGAGTCGTTTCATATTGCGCTGTTGAACCTTGACAGCGTCGGCTTCACAGCGAGCAGCCTGACATGCGCGAGCCATGTCATCATATGCCGCCTTTTCTTGATATTCGAGCCACGCGAGGTGACGTTCGGCCGCAAGGGTAATGACACCATTCGAAACAGACTTGGTGAGAGTAGTGATCTGCAAGCGAGTCCCAAGTCAAGTGCGCGCTAGTTGCTCAACCATGGGGATACCACTCACCCTCCTCTTCTCGCCCTCATCCCTCCCTTTGCCCCTCTTCGTTTTCTTGACCGTACTACTGTTCGACTAGGAACGTGATATTATGAGCGAGTGCTTTCCCTTTCGCTCTTTAGCCGTGACCGAACACGTAATCAACGTACCGGCTTTGCAGTTACTTTTTTGGCCTCTGGCTTCTTAATGACAGCGCTGGAGGCTCCTTTCTTCGCGGAAGAGGGCATGGTCTACCTTCCAAAGAACTCTCTAAAAGTGGGCGGCTCGTTCGAGTCGTAACAGTCAGACGCGCTAACCAATTGCGCCACAGGGCAGTTGATGATGAGCGAGGGTCCAAACACTCCACGACAGTAAAGAATTCAATTTGATTTTGTTTCTTGCCAAATTCTTCACATACTCACCTTGAATAACTATCTTAGCATTTTATTATATATTATATCTAGGTCTAAAACGTGCATTTCTAATTGGAGGGGGTCAGAACAGCGGCGATGTCTGAATATCGTACAGGCTTAATTTGACCCCAGAGTAGGTAAGTTATGCTAGCAATTAGTTACGGAAAATATTTATTTGATAAGTAAGAGTATTCTTGCAGAAGAGGGGATGGATTAGCTGAGAAATGCATGGTAAAAATGCTCAATAGGAGATTTCTAGCAGAACGATGCTTCGCCTTGACGGAACATCGCAGGATCAACCGATCACGCCCGCTCGCGCTACTGTAAAAGATACTAAATATTATATATGGTATTTATTTGATATTAAAACATAGAGATTGATCCGAAGTTGAACGAGAAAACAGGGGAGAATAATGGTACGTGACATGTAACACGCCAGTCACACCGTGACAGGTCAGCTTGGGTCACAAGTTGGCGAAGGATTAGGAGGAAATTGGTAGTGATGGGACCGAACATAGTGAATGTGTGGATAATATAGATAAGTAGATATGCTGTTACAACTCAGCCTTGATGGATACTAGTGCAAGACCCAGCGTCCTGTCAGTTACGTCCTGCCTCGAGCTTCTGTAAACCCTTTTACACACAGTAGAGCCGCCAAGGGCAAGGCTTTCGAGTAGCTCAGGGAAACTCTGCGAAGTCTTCTTATCACGAGGCTAGGGAACCATGGCATCGTTAGTCCCGATGGATCAGGCGAGATCATGAATGGAAGGTTCAGATAAGGGGTAAATACGACAGACAGGATACTACTACAAGGTATCATAGGTACGATAATAGCAAAGCAATTCCGAAAGCGAAAACATCAGAGCAATATCACCACCTGTAAATACGAGCACAGGCAGGAACATTCGTAGCAGGGTGCCTAAAGAAAACAAAGGTAAAGGCTGTTCACGGACCTGGACTTTCGTCATCATTCCCGAACTGATCATACAGATCGAGAGGGCTTTTGAATGATCGGAGCTGCAGGGACGAGGAACAGTCAGTTGGTGCGTTCTTTTATACTCAGCGGACCAAAAAAATTTGGAGTGAAAACTCACGTAAGGATGGATTTTGCCCTCCTCGCCTCTTGCGACGGCTCTTCGGACGTGCAGCTCAGCGTATCTTGACCCTCGAGCGCGCATCTCGTCGAATGGAACATTCGCCAGCTCGTTCCTATTCCGCCCGGCACCTCGCGATGTAGATGCCTTGCCTTCTCCGTCCAGCTCCTCGGGCCGCTTTTTGGTATCGAGATCGATATAGTCATACTCGAATGGTGAGCCGGGCATATGCTGCGACTCCCGCTTTCTTCCAAAGCTCCCGCCCGCTGCCCCTCCAGAGTTCAGATGTTGGTTCGACTGCTGTGCGGCAAACGGTGCTGCGGCAGATGGCAAGGGTGTCGTGCTCCCAACGCTCTCGTGGTCTGGCTCGATCACGGTAGGGAGTGCGGGGGCAGTAGGGAGAAGTGGGCGACGATGTGGCGGCGCGGACCCTTGGGGCGTAACAGGCGAAGGTGGGGAGTAGCTGGGCGGCGGGTGGTTTCCATGTGGAGGCGGTGGCGTGTTACCTGATGCGGGAGGTGACGAGGTGTCTATCGGCAAAGGCTGCGCATGAGATCGCGGTGATCGCATCGAAGGACCACCCTCAACCGTCGTGGTATACGCAGTCGAATACATAGACTCGCTAGCGCCACCGTCGGACTCGGCAAGCGAAGCGCCACCAAACGAGCGAGGACGTTCGCCTTGCTTCATAGCACGAGTACCAAAGGCGATCCCTCGTGTCGATACCTGTGCCGAATGTTGTTGTTGCTCCTGCAACGCAATCCATTCCTGTGCCACTTTTCGTCGGTCAACTTCACTCATCTCGAGGTCGTCTCCTGCTATACTCGGTGTAGCATGCGTCGGCATTGGTGTTGGCATGAGCGATCTCCCATGTGTTGCGATAGACTCGGGATACTGCTGGCGTGGGTAGAACGATTCGGAACGCTCGCCGACAGGTGTGGTGCGCGATGGGCGCCTTTCACCAGTCATCATCTCGTGTGGAGCTGGGACAGAGCCACCCGAGAATGAGTTGACTTGTGCAAGGACAACATACCCGCTCTCTTGAGCAATGGAGCGGGGGAAGAAAACGAGCAAGGTGAGACCAGACTGAACGATGCAGCCGATGCCAGCGACCATAGCGAGGAAGTCAGTTGCAAAGCTGCAAGGGGGAAGTACGTTAGCTGACGATATTTTGGAGCAAATAGATTGAGAAAGCCTGCGTACCCATCCTCGTTGACTGTGTGATAGGCGGTTGGTCGGATACCGTCAATGGCCAGGATGAGTAAAGGAACGACGAAAAGGAAGCGGAATAGCACTCGGACGTTCTGCGCAGCGGAAAAAGTTAGTCTGTGGACTTCGCCGGCGGGATGCCCAAACCAAAAATAGAACGTACATTGAGCTGATTATATGTTGTCAACCTGACAATCGTCTCGGGGTCAGCGCCTTGCTTTCGCAAAAGCTGGATAAAGCGCGGGAATAGCCATCTATAAAAATACGGTTAAGGATGGAGGGGAGGAGCCATTGAGATGATCCTACTTACAAGACTCGAAGCGATACCACTGTGATGATGAAGGAAGAGACGCTCCCAACGAAGAAAATCCATGCCTCACTCTGATAACCCGGACGTCAGCTTCATTCTCTCACTTGCTCTTTCGACAGCTCAGGGTGAACGCACCTTGGTGGGGTCATGTCTTGTCACAACGGCAGTAACAGGAAGCCCTACTATCGCAGCAATGCTTCCTGTGATCCAGGTAAAGAAGTAGACGCTCCGGAACCACGAGCGCGGTGCGCTTGGCGACATCAGGAAGAGCCAAAAGTTGAGCTCTGTCGTGACGAGGATAGTACGGAAGCGAAGTGAATAAGCACACAGAGAGTGATCATTAGATACCAAACTGCGCAAGCGAAGTCTGAGGCTAACAACGTACCTTCTAGATGGGAAACGACCTCTAATGCCCATGAGACACTGAATGCAATGTAGAGAGCAAGGATCCAGCTCCGGGCTTGGTTGCCCCATAGCTGATAAGGAAGGGGAACGACCTTTCCTCCTCCGTGGACAGGGTATGGTTCCTCGGTTGATGCGAATGATGTTGCGTGGTGTAGCACGTCAGAAATAGCTGTGAGAGCGGTGTTGGAGACGGTGGTATTGGTGGCGGTGGTGCCGTTGGGGGAGATAGGGCTGGAAGCAGATGGGAGGAGGAAGTACCCTTCGTTGTACTTGATGATGGCAAAGGTGATAGAGTAGAAGAGTAACAAGGGTACAGAACATAAATATGAATACTGTATTGCGGCAGCGCCAAGAGACAAAGGTCTAGTCAGTAACTGGCGAGCGCTTGTTGACTAGATACTTTGGGGTTGGGGACGCTTACTGTCATTAATCGTTTGAAGCCACCTGTCCGCGAGGAGTTGGACTTCCATCCGAGCGACTATGGGAACAAGACCGGCGCGCAGCACATGAAGCACGGTGGACGAAGGCAAGAAGGAGCACGCAAGCATGAAGCAAGACAGGCTAAAAATATCAGTATTCGAGGCACCACATGCACGTCGAGGAAGTAGATAACGCACGGCAAATCGATCGAACTTCCACAAGTGCCTGCACCGCCGAACCGGACCGCAAATTTGAGATGATGGTGATAAGCATGGAGGATTATTGTCCAAGTGGGAAGTTGGCGTGATGGGTAGTGGTGCAGTGTTCGATGTGCACATGGAGAGAGGGAGAGAAGAAGCGCGGGATGATTCATTGTGAGTCAATGAATCCGTTCTGATCGTTGGGGTTAGGCAAGAGTTGGGACGTACCAGACGAGGAACACAAGCAGCTGATGGTTCCGTGGTGACAAAGGATATGCAGTAGAAAGGTAGAGAGTAAATGCTCGTCAGTTGGGTGGCCACTCAACACAGACGCTCAACTTGAACACTCTTCGGAGGGATGTCCGATCGAGGGTGCGGGGGACAGGAGGTTGTTGTTGACAGATGGATCAAAATCCCACTCACAAGTGCTGAGATAATCGCCCACAGGAGCACGACAGCTGGCGAAAAGTGTGACATCCTGCTAGAGTAGAGACAGCCAGTCGTGGGTCGTCTAGCAGGACCAAGGAGATGGTGGTAGTTGCGGTTAAGGTTTAGACTGGCGGCGCCAGAATTGCGAGTGGTAGTAGGGGAGAGAGAGAGAAGCAAAAGCAGGTGGTGGGTTCGGAGAGAAGAACGAGGCGATCACTTATAATAATGACAACCGCTCCAGCATCTATATATGTTCGAGGGGTAGTGAATGATTTGACATACATAAGTTTGTGGTTCATCTCGCTAGGCTCCGAATTTAGAATACAGGAGATGTTGGAGATCAAGTCATGCACTCCTGATCACTGCATCCGCTTAACATTGGTGATGATGGCGCGTCCACGACGCGCGGTGTGCATGTCGACGTGGGCTGGGGGGTGGCGACAGACACCGCGGTAAGCGGTATAGAACCGGTTCACTCGGGTACTCGTATCCTCCCGCAATGCAGTCTCCCCGCGTCAGGCGACTCGAGGAAAGGCCCCGTTCGGTGATCCCGTAAAGCCTGTGATGAATTGCGAATATCATTATTACTTGTATTATTAGCGTCGTCAAGCACATGGATCACCTGAACAATGAACAAGACGCATAGCGAGTATTTGATACGACCTCGCTCTTGAATGCGGAGGAGTTGACTCCGAGATCACGAGGGGCGGTCAAGCCGCATGCTAATAAACGCTCTTTCCTGAGGCGTTATAAAGGAAATGGCCTCTTGACGACTTCCGGGGCCTCTTGCGTTCCAGCTCTCAGCGATTCCTCCCGTACCGAAAGAGAGTCTGGATCCGCAAAGGCTCAACCTTTCTCCGACAGCATCCGATTAATCCTTGCAGGACGTAAGTTGGCGAGGACGTTGTCAGTGATGGTGATGTTGATCAAGCCACTCTCGTCGCGAACGACGAAGTTATCGCAAAGGATGAGTAAAAAGAGCGAATAATGTAGAATTTCTCAAATAGCGGAGGGAGTATCTCGCTATATTTGTCGTGATATATTACCGACGACTGTGCCGAGGTTGAGTGAGGTAGAGGGTAACCCAAAGTGTCGGCGCTTAAGTTGAGACGGTCGAGGCTGACATAATTTGTCGTACGGCGCTTAGGGAGTGAATGGACGGTGTCGACGGAGGTAGTGGCGGCGTTGAGCCGAGTCGGGGCGATGAACACGGAACATTTATTGCCTTATTGGGAGATCGGACAACGAACACGGATTGGGCCACTTGCCATTTATGGAGATGGATTATGAGAGCGTATATTGCAAAGCGATGATACAAAAGGGGAGTGCTACAGTCAAAAACAAACACGAGAAATGAAGACGCAAGAAAGAGAAAAAAGTTTCCCAAACAGCGGCAAATCTATGCACCGAAACCGTACAGGGTCTAGACAATGATGAACCATGAGTCAACAGCGTTCCATGATGACAAAGTAAATAAAAGCTAACCTTGCCCGATCGCTTGAGGGCGTAGACGACATCAAGAGCGGTGACAGTCTTGCGCTTCGAGTGCTCAGTGTAGGTGACCGAGTCGCGGATAACGTTCTCAAGGAAGGCCTGTCATCCACAGTTAGATAATCATGACCCTTGAGCCCAACTCGTGTCGAACACACCTTGAGTACACCACGTGTCTCCTCGTAGATGAGACCAGAGATACGCTTCACACCACCACGACGAGCGAGACGGCCTGCAAGGCAAGAGAGCAGATGTGTGTATGAGCCAAGATGTCATGAACTATATGTGCCACGACCGACGCGTGGCACAACGACCAAAGACCGAAAGCGACGTACGGATAGCAGGCTTGGTGATACCCTGGATGTTGTCGCGCAAGATCTTACGATGACGCTTAGCACCACCCCTACAAATGACAAGGTACGCGAGATGTGGTGGACAGTGGTGATGCGCAATGTAGTGGCGATGACGAAGAAAATTGAGACAAAAAAACGCGTCAGCCACGTTCAGGAGAGCGGCGCCTATGACTACAGCGACGACGAGCAGAGAAGCGACGCGTACTTTCCAAGACCCTTGCCACCTATAGTTCAAGTCCCAATAGTCGCGTCAGTGTCTCTGAGTCACACATCTCGTAAGCGCACATATTTTTACCTTTACCACGGCCAGACATGTTTAGTAGAAGAGAGAAGTGAGGTTTGGAGAAAAGTAAGACGAGAAGTTGGTGGTAGAAGGGGGAGAAAAGACGCGACACGCTCAAAGTCGCGCCCCTTTATAAAGGATTGGATTCTCCGGCACGTGACGCAGATCGTCGGAATTGATTTCCAAAAAAAAATGAGTCGTCGTATGTTTGGTAAGAAAAACAATAACATCGTCTTGACTTATCAACTGGTATACACAAGTAACTCACTTGGCACGACTTCATTCTTGTCGAGTATGGCGTATTGTCAGAATGTTACGAGGTCTCATAGAATGTTCGATCGGCATTTCGTTCACTGAAACGAAACTACTCAGTGACGCGGCTCAGCTCGACGTGTGATGACTTCGACATCAGCACACTTTAACAGACTCGTTACCCAGCCAGCTAATTGAACTTTATCAAAGAGATTAACTTGACTGAGGGATTTGGTGAGATGGTGAGTCAATAATTTAACCTGGCTTTTTCATCTCAACTGGCTCACTTGATATTGATAGCAGGACTGTGACTCGGCTGGACTCCCGACCACAAGTCATGAGCTCAGTCATCGGATCGGAGTTACGAGCCACGATTTTACACTTGACTTGACCTGAGATTAAGTTGGGTTCCGAATCGAGACAATCCTACCCGTGAGTAACCAGTCTGATATGTTGTTCATACCTCAAACGACTTATGTTCGCACGACAACAGGAACATCACTACCACGAAATGCCTCTCATCTAGTACGGTTCATTTTACGACCTCCTAAAAGCGACTGGCAATGCTTCCCAGCCTCTCCGATGGAATGTCATACACTATATTGTATTGATCAATTTGTCATCGAGTCAGTGATGTCGAAGCTATCGTCACAACTCCCTATGTCATTCTTGACGACACAACTGGACAACAAATGCGAGCATTCTTTAGAATACCAACCCCTAGTGTACCTCCGCTGCATCGATGCGTACGCTTGCTGGCCAGAAGAACGCCTATCTCTCCGTCGGGCAACGAAATGATGCGCCACGTGGACCACACCATCTCTCTTCCCATGCGCCAAGGAGAACTCTCCGATACAAATGTCATCTCCTACTTGATTTCTCCGCTCTCGAAGTGAACGCGCCTCGATTCTACGGCTTCCCTCGCGATCAATTTCGGTCCTCCCTGCCAACCAATTTCTTGGCAGCAAGCCAGCGATCACCGCAAACGTTAAGGTGCCTGAACGTGATAGGTGTAATCCATTGCAATGATTCAAAATGGCTGGCCGTTGTCGTCGGCGAAGGGTCCGATCTCTTCAGCTCTACGACGCGACTACAGCTGTGATTAGCTGTCGCCGGCGACTTCGCCATGTGCTCACCAAGCATGCTCAACGCGCCCTCTATATAAGGCCCTTAGCTCCACCAGCTCATACTCTCCAGCTCACTGCAGCCCCACACCCCGGTCATCTGAACCGTTCCTTTCTTTCTTTCCTTGGTACACCACACACAACATGAAGTTCTCTGCCATTCCTTCCTTCACCGCTCTCGCGGCTCTTGTTGCTCCATTCGTCAACGCCACGCCTTTGCGCGAAATCCCCGCCTCCGGCAACGTCGAGCGCCGTGTCAACACTGCTGGTCCTCACTGGGTTGCCTACTGGGGTATGCCAAGCTTTCCTCGAAGCCTCCATCAATTCAGTGTAACTCACTATTAATCAACGTCATATAGATGCTTGGCTGTCAGGCGAGAACGGGCCCCCGGCTACTTCCGTGGTCAACGGCTATAATACTTTGTGAGCACAAGCAAACGAAATTAACCCAGCGATTGATCATTTACCTATGTGTAACTACTACCAAGGATCTTGGCATTCCTGCTCGCCACCGGTACTGCCGATCAGGCTCAGGAATGGACATTGATTGGTGAGCCGCAGTGTTTCCTCTGTCCTCAATCAACCTGAATCGCTCACAAGTTGACCTTTAGATGCTGGCACCCGAAGCTCGACCAAAGCTGCGTATTCCGCCGCTGGCATCAACCTCATGGTTTCCGCTTTCGGCTCCACTGAGAACCCTACCTCCGTGAGTTGACAGCATTTGCTCCAGACTTCGCAGGGATTCTAACTCTTTTTTCGCTTGGGTCTAGTCTGGTTTCGACGCGGCTGGCACTGCCAACACCATGGCCTCATGGGTCAAGACCTACGGTCTCGATGGTATTGATGTCGACTACGAGGATTTCGTCAGTACTTCTCTCATTCATCATGTATGACGTCGCCTAATTACCTCCTCTTAATAGGGTGCCATGAACAAGCAGGACGGTTCTGCTGAGAACTGGCTCGCTACCTTCACCACCACGTATGCACTTCGCCTGGTTTCATGAAATGTGGCGTATACTAACGTGCTTCCTCGATGTAGCCTTCGCTCTGCCCTGCCTTCTGGCCAGTACATCATCACTCACGCCCCCGTCGCTCCCTGGTTCTCCCCCATCTACACCTCGGGTGCCTACATCAAGGTCCAATCGTCTGTCGGTTCCATCATCGACTGGTACAACGTTCAGTTCTACAACCAGGGTACCACTGAGTACACCACCTGCGCCGGTCTCCTCACTGCTTCCTCGTCTTCGTGGCCCAAGTCCTCCGTCTTCCAGATCAACTCCAATGCTGGCGTTCCTCTGAGCAAGATCGTCATCGGCAAGCCTGGTACCACCGCTGATGCCAACAACGGCTACATTGATGCCAGCACCCTCGCTGGCTGTGTCTCTCAGGCCAAGTCCTCTGGCTGGAACGGTGGTGTTATGGTTTGGCAATTCCCCCACGCTGACTCCGCCTGGATCACCACCGTCCGTGCCTCTTCGTGGCCCGTGGGCAGCACCAGCAACCCCACCACCACCAGCAAGGCTACCACTACCACTACCAAGGCCACCTCTGCCACGAGCGCTCCTGCCACTACTACCAGCAAGTCTTCTGGCTCCGGCTCTTGCGCTGGTGTCGCTGCTTGGAGCTCCACCACTGCCTACAACGGCGGCTCCACCGTCACTTACAGTGCGTCTTCCTATTCTAAAATCCTCTGTGAGGAATGCTCGCTCACTACTTTCGATATCATAGATGGCTCCCTCTGGACCAACTCCTACTGGTCGTACAACGATGTTCCCGGTGGCTCTGCTGGCGTCTGGGTCAAGGGCGCCACTTGCTAAGCTAGCAACCCAACTTCTCCGAGTTGCCCATGCAAACTCCTTCCCTTTGGAAAGCTTCCATCATTTTGCTGAAAACCCCCCTTCTCTTTCTCTTTTCCGCCCACGCTCCTTACCGTTCAAACTTTGGGTATCATTGATCGTGAAGTTTTCCTCGGCTTCGCCGGTGTTGCTCCACACCCTCCCTTGTCATACTACCTGTATATATAAGGAACTAAAGACTCTTTAGTCGAGCATACACGTGTTGTAATCCTCTTGGCGCGTGTGCGTCTGTGTCTTGAAGTTCTGAGGGCTCATCAGTTCTGAAGGCATATATGGTTTCTCGCTTGCTGCACCCGTCTGAAGTGTCAATGGGATGAGTCAAGACTCGATCAGACCATTTCCGCTTGACAAGAATATCGAGACCGGCGGATTCGCATTCAATTCGTTTGGGCCACCGAAACACATCTTGACATTGACATATATTCATCTGACACTGCAAATGACGATGTGAAGCTGAGGACTGGCAAAGACTCGTCCAACTGCTTCATCGTCTCAGATCGTCTCAATAGGGTCAGCAAGTAGCTGAATAATTCAATAAATGCACTCTCCCTGAACCACTCCTTTTGACCTTGGCCCAATTTATGGAAGCCTCTCGATGACCCGATCAGCGGGGAGCATTGTGGAAATTTGACAGCTCCGGCGCCGATATACACTATATTAGCTACAGTCGAAGAGCAACAATATTGCTAATTTCACGCCCGGAATCACCATATCTTAGCCATTACCTCTAACAAAACTTGTTTTCCCTGAGCTTCGTACCATACCGGGCGATGGAGGCGTCATGGCTCGTGATGGGACCCAACCCAGTGGTACTAAATGATCGTTCCTACTACTACAGCGAGATTTTTTAGTCTGAAATTGATTATTTTCATCGGTTAAGTCGCTTACCTCGGCCGTCAATCTTTCCCCGCTCGTCTGCGGAGATGTTATGAGTTGTTGTCACGTCTGTGTGATGCCGTGAGAGTCCTCATCACAACTCCTAATGTCAATATTCCTCGTCGACAACGCTAATTTGCATTAATTGCAGTCCGCAGTAGGTCAACCTCTGAGGTATGGTGGTCTCGCACATCTATTCGCAGACTCCAAGCTGGAGTCACACTATATTTGAGACCATGAGCGAGCCCATGCTGAGGTACTGCCAGCACTGCACAACAAAAGACGACCAGCTTTTCTCTTCCATATTAGATCCACACCGAGGCACAGGTTTCCGAATCCATGGCTTCCCCCGATATCAATATCGTGCCTCGAATAAATTCGTTCGTAGCAAATCAACCATCAGCCTTCACGACGCGAAGCTTTCATATAGGAGGGCCAAAGCTCTACCAGCTTTTGGCCATTATCCAAACATATCGTGACTTGAAACACCACAGTTCCTGTTGCCACCGGCGACGAGTCCGGTCCACCCCGCTCTATACCAACCATACGATGCCTGATGCCTCGCTTTGATACCTCCAAGCTGGATCGGCGACTTCGCCATGCGCTTTGTCCAGCATCGCGTTCTCCATAAAAGGGACTAGAATGTGCTGCTCCATTCTCTTCACAGCTCCCCTTCGTCCCTTCGTCCCCTCGACCTGGTCGTCTGAACCCTTACTTTCTTTTGCTTACAATGAAGTTCTCCACCGTCCCTTCTATCGCCACTATGGCTGCTCTTGCTGCGCCCTTCGTCAGCGCCGCCCCTCTTCGTGAAATTCACACCTCTAGCAACGTCGAGCGCCGTGTTAACACCGCTGGCCCTCACTGGGTTGCTTACTGGGGTATGCTGGAACGATTCTCAATACGTCTTGCAATCTCATGGCTCAATGACCTCTTTTTCTACGTAGATGCCTGGTTGTCCGGCGAGAATGGTCCCCCGGCCACCTCTGAGGTTAGCGGCTACAACAACCTGTGAGTACAACAAATAGTAGCTTTTTGGCTGATCACTTACACGGCTTTACCACCTTACAGGATTCTCGCGTTCCTGCTTTCCACTGGCACTGCCGATCAGGCCCAGGAATGGACGTTGCTTGGTGAGGAATATTGACCATTCCTTGCGATACCAATCGATCGTCATCTCATACACATGACTGTCTCGTTCAGATGCCGACACCCGAAGCTCCACTCACAGCGCCTATTCTGCCGCTGGTATCAACATCTTGGTCTCTGCTTTCGGCTCCACCGAGAACCCCACTTCGGTGAGCTTGATATGCCTCCCATGATGAAAGGACGTTGTCGCTGACTTTCGGCTGGTTGGATGTAGTCTGGCCTTGATGCAGCTGGGACCGCCAGCACCATGGCCGCATGGGTCAAGACCTACGGTGTCGATGGTATTGATGTCGATTATGAGGATTTGGTAGGTTCCAGTATCTCATTTCCCGCTCGTCACGATACTCATCTTTGTCGTTCTCGATAGGCCGCCATGAACAAGCAGGACGGCTCTGCGGAGACCTGGCTCGCTACCTTCACCACTACGTATGCAAATCTCTTCATATCACTGCGCATGTTGTATTCCGACGAGCTTTTGTTAATGTAGCCTTCGCTCTGCTCTGCCTTCCGGCCAGTACATCATCACCCACGCCCCCGTCGCCCCTTGGTTCTCTCCCATCTACACCTCTGGTGCCTACATCAAGGTCCACTCGACCGTCGGCTCCAGCATCGACTGGTACAACGTCCAGTTCTACAACCAGGGCAGCACTGAGTACACCACCTGCACTGGCCTCCTCACTGCCTCGTCCTCCAGCTGGCCCAAGTCCTCTGTGTTTGAGATCAACTCCAATGCTGGTGTTCCTCTCGACAAGATTGTGATCGGCAAGCCGGGCACCACCGCTGATGCTACCAACGGTTACGTTGACCCCAGCACTCTCGCCGGCTGCGTTTCGCAGGCTAAGACTTCGGGCTGGACTGGTGGTGTGATGGTGTGGCAGTTCCCCCACGCTGATGCTTCCTGGATCGCCACTGTTCGCGCTTCATCATGGCCTGTCGGTAGCACTACCAGCAGCGGTACTACCACTACCACTTCCGTTGCTGCTGCCACCTCGACCACCACCACCAAGGCTGCCACTTCCACCACCACAACCAAAGCTGCCACTTCGACTTCGACTACTTCCGTTGCCGCCGCTACCACAACCAGCAAGGCTGCTGCCACTACCACAACGACTAGCGCTGCTGCTGCTACCACCACCAGCTCCACCTCATCTGGTTCCTGCTCTGGTGTCGCTGCCTGGAGCGCTACCACCTCTTACAATGGAGGCAGCCAGGTCACATACAGTGCGTTTTCAATCTATTACCTCTGGATCTGATTATAATTTCTCACAACTATCTCGAAACATAGGTGGCTCCCTCTGGACCAACTCTTGGTGGTCGTACGGCGATGTCCCTGGCGGTGTGGCCGGTGTCTGGGTCAAGGATTCTTCTTGCTAAGCTTGAGCTTAAGCCTCGTTCAGAAACCCTCACGCAGTGCTTCGGGTCCCCAAAAAGCTTCCCTTCTTTCTTTGTCGTTGCCCTCTTCTCATTAGAGATTTCTCTCTTTCTGCATATCGTTGCAGCCACGCTCCTTACCGCCAAAAGTTTTCGTCATCGCATCGAATGCGAAGCAAGCCTTCGCCTCGCGGGTCTTTGCACTCTTATATTTCCGTTCCTACCCTTGTCATAATACCTGTATAGGTACTGGTTCTCTACTCTTGTCCTTCGGGGATGTATTCGTCACACTCCTGGTGAATGTATTTGACTTTTGGGGATCCATATTTTCTGAGAGACTCTGTGCCCTCTGCTATGGGTGAACAAGAGATCGGCTGTGAGGGTGCCGCCCTATTCTCCACCACCTCGTCTCACATCGCCCCAAAACAACTGGTCCGGTTGGTGTTCAGTGCATTGCCAAATCTTATCGACGATAAATTGCGTAGGTTAACTACACATTCTTGATACAGGCGTACAGATATCTGATGCTTTCATTTACTTTACTCAAGAGTTTACTGTTGGGTGATTGCGACCAAGTAGTCACTTCGGGTGAGTACCATATGAGCCAATTTACAGGCTTCCCGGGAACCTCTTGCGGATCGATTCAACGGTGTCAGCAAGCGATTCGCCAAGAGAGCGATACTCGATCCCGAGTATCTCCTTTGAGCGCGTGTTGTTGAATGTCAAATATTTGGATGGGTCGACTTCCGCTGGGTAGCCTTCTGGAATATTGGCCACTCCCTTCGCGCGAAGGGCATCATCTACAAAAGCATCACGAAATCCAGGGATGATGAGTATACCCAGAGAGGGGGTGAAAATTCAAGTGTAGACGTACAGGCATCTTGCCAGCTAAATGAACCAGCTGCAATGACGAAGCGGAGGCCACCAGCCTTTTCCGTGGAAAGAGCCCGCGAGTGCGCAAGTGCAACGTCGCGGACGTCCACGTATCCACCCATGTAACCTATGAGCGTCTCCTTTCCCGGTGGGTTCTTGATCTTGCCGTACAATCCAGCGTTGGACTCGTTGATTTTCTCAACAGCATCCACCTCGTGAATGATCGGCTAAAGGTGAGAATTCAGTCAGAACATTCGGAGGATAATCAAGTATAGCTGCAGCTACAATTCATGAGACGTACCCCGTAGATCTAATCATCACAGCAAATAAGGCGGTGGGTTAGAAAGTAGAAGTACCACTGATGGTGGGATACATGAGCTAGAGTGGTGAAGGACTCACGAAAGGCGGGTTGATCGTAGCAATGTCAAAATTGATGCTCCCCTTATTCGCATCGACGAACTCCCAAGCAGCTTTTTCAGCCAAAGTTTTACTACAATGGATGGTATTTGAAGCAATATGATTAGAGAGCACACAGAGGACAAGAATAGTGGCAGAGAACTCACGAGGCACGGTACTTGTCGCCTGGTGGAGCGTCCTTGCCGAGTTTCTCAACCTGAGCGGGCGAAGACGTGTTCCAGTCCGCCTAGAGAATCAAGGGATGCAAGGATTTGAGGACTCCATCTAGCTTATGGTTTCCCGAATCGATATAGCGCACCTCGGACCAAGTGTACGGGGGCTGCTTTGGGGTGATGATTGAGGCCGCCGATGAGGTGATGATTACTCGTTTCACAGATGGCCTATAAAGGGGCATGTAAGGGACTGTCCGCAGGAGCCGCATAAGAAGTCACTCACGCGTGCTTGGCAATTGACTTCAGAACGCCAGTAGTTCCCGCAACTGCTGGGCCAATGAGCTCACTGGGATCCTCAGCCCGGAACTAATGACGACAAGATTTCTCATAAGATCGAGAACCGCTAGTGATAAGAAGACCTCACATGGAATGGTGATGCAGTATGCAAGACGCCATCGACACCCTTGATAGCCTCATCAAAGGCATCCTCCTTCTCAATGTCGGGAACGATGACGAAGGTGAACTTGCCCTTGTAGTTCTCGTACAAATTGACGAGATATTCACCCTAAGGAACGAGATCGGTCACTCCTACAGTCGCGATTTGTCGGTTTTGCTCGAAAATGTAATTGCGATCGCACCTTTGATTGCGATCGGACTGCATACATGCAGCAAAGTTTCAAGAGCCGCTTGAGCAATTAGAGGAATGCATAACCTGCTCGCGGTCGGTTTCACTCACCAGTCCCAACTACCTCATACCCGTCAGCAAGTAGTTGTGCTGCACAGTGAGTCGCAAGGAAGCCAGAGGCTCCAGTGACGAGAATCTTGGCAGGAGCCTTCACAAACGTCATAGCTCAGGGTTTGATGGGGATAAGATTGAGGGTTGCTTGGTGCGGAAGGTTAGTAGATGAGGGGCCTGGCTATAGAAATTGGGCGAGCGGGATAAAATAGAGAGTATATATACTTGAGAAGTCGAGGATTTTTTTTGTGGTGGAGGCTCTCACTCAATGACCGGGCGGGCCGGCATTGCGCGCTGCCGTCGAAAAGTAAAGGCACCGATGCTAACAAACGCTTCCCCTCCGGGACCCTTCTAACTTCAAGGAATAGTGGCAGTGGGATCGAGTCTAGGATACACTTTTGCACTCCTAAGAATATTTTGGAACGTCGTTCATGGCTGGTGGTCTCGCATTGGGTCAGTACACCATCATCACCCACTGAAGATCACTGCGGCATACGGCATCGGTAGCGGCAATCGAGATCGAGATCGTGCTTCTCAATAAATAGGCGGTTCCGAAGACCCCAATCGTTGTATCAAACGGATTCTGTCGAAACCATTTGGATAACGCTCGTAGAAGGGTAACAATGATGACCCGTAGTCTTTTGTGTAGTCAAACGCGGGTCTGGAATCTGGATGTTATGCATAACTGACTTGGCTGTTGTAGCATCTGGACGTTGCTGGGGTAATGCTCTCAAGTGAGAGCAAACTAGCTCAGTGGAAGAGCGATGGGCCCATACTTAAGTGTGACCCATAGGTCCGACGATCAAAACGTCGGTTTGCTATTTTTGTTCCATCTTGATCTTATTCAATATTACCCTTCATTTTGGTCCGCCGTACCTCTACTGCATCAGGGGAATTAATTTTATTCTAACACTCATCATAGACGCTGGGGATCGACTATGTTGGGATTACTGCTAGGAGTGCATAGGAAACACGCAATCAGCTTGATCCATGGGAGCGTTCGGATCGAGGGCTTCATAGCTACACTTCTGGCTAGCGAGAAAGTCGACAACCCCAAACACTCAACTACCATAGAAGAACACTAGTGATTGTGGAGCTTATTGAGCGGCTCCTAGCTGGGGTGTCTAGCTAACATCGGTGTCCACAATGGCCAAAAATAAGTAAATAAATTGCTAGGGTAACCCCATGTTGTGTATGTCTTAGGGCCAGAGCGAAGGAAAAGCATCCGTTTTCATCTGGATGATCTGGAGATGGGTAGGTTGTCAAATGAAAGCATCTACACAGTCCACCTGACGAGTTTCAATCGAGACGCGCTAGAGGATTGAGGACGTACCTCCAACCACGGTGCCTTGGCATTCACCCTTTCTAATGCTTTTGGGCAATGTCGCTCACATTTGGCCCAGATCTCTGGAGTTACAACAATCCGGCGGAACAGTGGGCTCTTCCCCATTTCTCTCAGCAGTTTTATGATATGATGATGGATGTCCTGGGGCGAGTGGCGCCCAGTAAGCACATGTAGCTCCTTCAAGCTCGGGAACAACGGCCCCTTGGTCGGGATTTGTGTTAATGTCCAGCTATGATAGATGGGGTCCAAGGAGATCAATGGAGTATAACCATGATTCACATACAGCGTCTCGGCTATTGTAAGTGACGTGATTGAAGGGGCTGCTCGTCCCTACCCCCCCCACCAAAAAAAAAAAAAAAAAAAAAAACGATTGAAGTTGATGTTGCGTGATATCATGGATGAACTCACAAGACTTTTCCATAAAGAAAAACCGTCTCCAGGGAAGATCAAACGAGCGTTGAATAGTGTTAATGAGCGAAGCTCAGGGGCCACGATGGACTCTACAACATATGCAAAGCGCTGGCACCAAAGCGTGCTTGACCGTTTCTGTGCCACCCCTGCTCCGACCTCAAGGGTAACTAGCAAGGGAAGATCCAGACGTATTTCTCCGCTTCTCTCAGGGTTTAGATTGAGAAGATGATCCACCCTCAATCGTAGATGGACTATCCCTGTGCAAGAAGCAACAACACCCGGTAGCATGGCCCACATTCTCATCCTTTCGGGAGCCCAGAAGAGTGAACGAAGTTTGGATGAGCCAGGTACCAGCACCGCCGCATCCACCAAATGAAGACCGGTCAATTGAGGCAAAGGGGGGAGTGGAAGAGGCATCAGCACTTGATTGTCAGGACCGGCTTGGATGGTTAGGGTGGTTATGTTCTCGAATTCCTGCCTAATCAGCCACTGGCAGAAGGCTTCTCCTTGTCTAGGGAGGTCTATGACTAGTTCACGACATCCGGCAATAGTCGCCTCGAGTTCGGCCCTGGTCATACCCCACTTTGATGTAGATCCTTCGGTGGTAAGGAATCCTGTATTTCTAAACGCAAAGGGCCATATGGATGAATCTATTGTAACACTTAAAGGCCTGCCTTTTGCACGAGAACGCAGAATCCGATTAATCTCGAGGTTTCTCCCGATTTGATGATCGATGGTCCAACGAGTGAAAAGCTCGGATGTCCCATCAACAATATCGCGCCAAGACGAACAAACGGATCGAGAGGAGCTGATCTGTGGGTTCTCGGCCCGGGGGTTTGGTCCTACTGAGAGAACAATGATCTCGCCCAAAAGTGAAGGCATCAGTGCGGCAACCGGAGCGAGGGACGTTTGGACACGTGCAGAGCATATCTCAAGATGTCTTTTAGCGAAGGTGAACTCCTGAATAAGGTTTTCGATGCGCTGAATGTGATCTGCCAGTTCACTGATGATTTGAATACTGGCAGCACGAGATGCCGACCGATGCTCAGCGTCAAGGACAAGCAATGGCAGAGGGACGGGGACGGCGAGCTGCAAGCCACTCAGAAGAGAAGACTTGAAAGGTTCGAGCCCTGCCCAGAGATTTGGATCGACTAGCATATTGCAGGAGTGTTTCCGATCAAGACGCTTCTGGTGTTGTGTAGTCCACAGTCGGCTCTAACGGCAGAACCCGGTTGGGGACCGTCCCCGACTGAATAGGAGGGTTTTGTAGGTGCTGGGCCTTCGGCGTTCGGGAATAACAATAGTATTTTTCGGCGATACATGTAGTTTCTCACGGTATACTCCTTGCATCGCTGATTGGCTGGAGAAATTCTGTGGAGCTGGAAATTCCGCTGAACAACGCTCCCTCGGGCGATTCGGACTCCTGCTTCAACTAAATGTATGTCTGCATTGCCAGCATTGCTGCTGTTTAGTACCGTGACGAGATGGACGATATGTAGGAGCAGGACCCAGCCAAATATTGCAACAGTAGCACCACCAAGTGTTGTGTACATGTAAAGGATACTATCAGTCGATATTTCTGTAGCGTGCAGAACCATTTCAATGCAGAGATGAACGGCGACCTCAGCACTTCGCATATATTGTAGACAAAGGAGTTATGCGCACGAATAAAGCTCAGTGGAAATTTTTTTTGCCTTCATGGCACGTACCTTCCTGGGGCTTACTGGAAGATTTTTTTATGATTGATATCGCAAGGTACGGACTTCACCACCCTATGTCCTCCGCATCATCATGTTTAACAATCTTAACCACTAGCGCTCATAGTGTCCCTCTCAGAACGTAAGAGCGTATTGTCAAAATTTCTCTTACTGGTATAGAAGTTTGATAACAACAGATTGAATCAAGCAGGGGTTCATGAGAGGCAATGCAATACATTTGATGAAGGAAGCGTTGACGGACCACCGTAGCCTCGAGCGGACTTTCGATGATAGAAATCATGGGTTGAATTATAGAGCAAAAGAATCGTAACCGTGATTTAGGTGCTGGTCTCAAATGAATATCAATGGTGGCGGGAGACAGAACGCAGTCGGGGACTTGGCGCTTGCCGCCGCTACCGATCAGGTTACGGACCACCTGGAAAAGGAATACATGTAAATACACTTGGCAGTATAGCTAAGTAGGTGTGTGTCAACGGCTCCCTATAGCTCAATGGCAAGTGAAGATATTCTTTGATGAATCAGGTACTACTGTCCACCTGATCATTAAAGTGCTAATAGAGAATGTGTTGCCTGTCCCTGGCCCCACGGATCCAAAATTGATCTCGACGGGGGAGACTCCTTGTGGTGGCTGCAAGCAGTATATGACGACACCTATTCTTCAGCTTTTTATGCAAAGTTTACCGATCATAATTCCTCGTTCAACATCATAGCGGAAAAGACGAAATAGGTGCAGGCGAATGAATATCTCGCCATGCTCGGACATCGTCATGCGGGCAGGAGGCAGAAGGAGGAGAAATCCAATGGGGCAGATCGGCACGAGAAGTCACAACGCAGAAGATATCATCATTAGGGTGTAAATTAGACGAACATATGAAAGAATTAGTATGGCTAAAGTTTTGGGCATGGTCACTGTGGCGGTTCGGGTTCAACGTGATGAATATTACATCAGAAGGGGGTCGCAATCGTACTAAGCAAAACGGATATCTTCCAGGGAGGGAGATGAGAGAAGTTTCAATGGGGCCAGGGTTGGGCATCCGACGCGATGAGGTGGCAAAAATGTTAACGGACCATGAAGAACTCATGAATGTGTGGGGTTGCTTTGCATGTCCCAAGCGCTCGCAAGCACTGCCAAGTCTGAGCATGATTGCAACGTAAGAAAGTTTGCATAACTCGGCGAAGGCAAACTCACCAGTAACCCCGAAAGATTGAGGGAGCTACGAGGCGTCTAAGATGTCACCGGGAAGATAGCTACCAATATCGGTTGATTGACGCTGAGGATCAGCGGAATCGCGAAGGCGACAGGCGCATCGAAGTTCGGCGAGGTAACGGAGGGAGCCAGCGATTTTCATTAAGTTACAGAGATGAAATCGCACAAGCCAGAATAATGGAGCTTTAATATTGTCAGGGTATTATTGAAAACAAGTAAACGACGAGGAAATATAGCCTTTTCCTGGGTGAGAGAAACAGCTTAACCAAGAAGAGAAGAGAGGAAGGGGTAATTATAAACTTAAGAACCACAGGCCATAGTGTCATTGACAACGATGACTGGAAAATCCTTGTATTGTTGCCGAGTTATGGTTTAATGCCCGTGAGCGGCTTTGATGAGGTCCGACGCGCGCTCAGCGACGGCGTATACGGGAGCTTGAGTGTGCCCGTTGGGGATGTATGGCTAAAGTGGTGGTAGTGTGGTCAGTACCGGCGTGCATGCAGTTTCACACGGTGGGTCGGGCATCAACTTACGAAGACACTAGCGTCGACAACGCGAAGTCCCGCAACACCTTTGACTGTGAGATCAGGGTTCACAACACCATCTGAGGTGCCTTTCTTGCCAATGGCGGCGGTGCCGACGGGACTAGCAGGGGTCGGTGAGATGACATCTCCCCAATATTGTTTGAAATAACGTACTGCCAAATAGTAGCTAGCCAAGATTCCATATAGGTGAGACGGGTGGCAGCAGTGTTGGTGTTGGCGAAGTCTCCATAAAGTCCAGTAACCGTGCTGCTCAATGAAGGTGCAGCACCAATGAATTTCGCTTGTTGAATAGCTGGGAAGCATGAGACATGAGCAATAAAATGATGGGATAGAATGATGGCAACGCACCAGAATCCATGATGTAGCGATCTGCAGGATTCGAGAGGAAGCCTGGATCAATGATCGGTTGATCCCAAATGTTGGCTGTGTTGAGCGTAACGCTTCCAACGGAGAGAGGGGCAAGTAGCACGCTTCCGACGGTCATATAGTTGCCAGTAGCTAAAAGAGGGTGAGAACTCGCTTTTGAAAGCCAGAGAGATTTAACTCACTAGGCGTCGACGGCTCGTTCACACGGAGGAATCCAAGCTATCGAAAGAGACAAAATTTAGTGCATATATAGCTAGCTGGTATGAGATGCGCACCCCAATAACAAGCTCGTAGTGAGGAGCTCCAGCCCCCGAAGATTTATCCGTAGACGAAGTGAAACCATTAGAGGAGCTGTAAGGGGTTCGACCAAAATACATAGCACCAGCCATCCCGTTCGCGAGCCATCCTACATTTAGGTCATTTCAGGACATTAGACTCGAACCTGATTCATCACCGGAGACGTACCGGAGGAGTTTGTTTCATACTGGGTAAGCTGCTGGTTATAGACGGTCGTATTCTCGTTCACAGTATCGGGGGTGTCCAGGGTGTTCACGGAGAACTTGCTGAATGGCAGAGGGCCGACATTTAGTGAGGGTCTCTGGAGGGTATTGTATGACTCACTTCACGGTCCACGGGTGATCTTGTAAGTTGGCACCAACATTCGGGCTGCTGTATTTGACTGGAATTCCCTTCGCGTTCAATTGAGCGGAAGGGCCAATTCCGGAGACGAGAAGAAGCTGGGGCGAAGCTACCGCGCCAGCAGAAACGATGACCTCGCTAGAGGCAGTGACATTGAACAAGGGTCCAGTGCTGGTCTGCTGAAGGGTGACACCATTGACGGCAACGGTCGAGCCAGTCTTAAAGGTGAGCTTTACGACGCGGGTGTCCCAGACGATATCCAAGTTGGGGCGAGCTTGAACCGCGGCGGACAGATAGTTGTAAGATGACGAGCGGACACCACCGCCGGTACTACTAGGGAGCCAACCTATTACGATTTTACGGTTCAAACAACCATAGGATGGAATCATAGTAAGAAGATGCTTACCCAAACCAAGGGGCGAGCCGCTATTGATATCCTGGTTGTACTTGATGCTCGAGTACCCAGGGTCGTTGGGAATGTTCATCAGCTTGGGATAGGTGTCCGCGAGATGATTGGGGAGAGATATCTTGATTGGTCCACTGGTGCCTGCGAGTCCTGGAGTATAATCACCGACGATAGATTGCCCACCAGTTGGGGCAGTCCAGGCTTCAACCTAAAACTGTGTGAGAAATTGAAGCGAATGAGGCATTCTATACTAGCCCACCTTCTTGTAGTAGTTCGTGATCGAATTCCAGTTCCAACCTGAGTCACCAGATATGCTGGAGAGACGGTTCCAGTCATCAGAAGGCCCTCGGTTCCAGATGCAGTAGTCTTATTGACGGGATCAGCACCGAAGCGGAGGTACCATAAGAGTAGGAAGGATAATTACTAATAGAGCTGCTTCCACCACCGCCGAGACCACGAGGGTACAACAAAGATCGGTTGTCAATGTTGGGATTGGCCTTTAACGTGTAGTTCCTGTCGTACGAAGTGAGGTCATCAGAGTGAAAACTCTACTATGGAATGGGAGAGAGGCCCTTACCAGTTCCACGCCTGATTGGGAGACGCAATACCAGCCTCGATGGGAAGCTCAATCAACAGATTACCCTCGTTGGTGCCGCCTGCCTCAACAAGCAAGACCTTGAAGGCCGAGATCTCGGAAAGCCGGGCAGCGACGACGGCCCCAGCAGTACCCGCGCCCACAACAATAAAGTCATAGGTCTTACCAGAGACAGAGGAGGGGCTGGTGTAGACTGTCCCTCTAGCAGCAGTGGCGAGAAGCCCAAGAGCGACAAAGGGGGATGAAGCAAAAGACCTCATGACGCTCAGCAGTTGAGACCAGGGGCAGTGATTTTGGAGGTGGAGTAATTCCGTCAGATTCTTTCAGTCTTTTAAACCTAACCCCCCAGGGATAGTATTGAGGACGAGGGGAATTGGTAGCTGACAGAGCAGCCAACGTACAGCTACCAGATGGGGGCAGAGGCTTGGCGGAGCAACGATTAATGAATATTTTCCTGTGGTTCTCCTGATCTGAAAATCCGGCCAGGCGGCCGGACGAGGCACATTTACATGCACGGGGAACAGAATCGGCAAGGATCAACAGTCCATCATGGGGACGGAGGCCAGGGATCCCTTGTGGAAGGGAAATGAAGGAAGCGGAAATAGAGTGTCATCGAGATTAAACTAGCGTTTTTGGACCGCATGTCATACCTCCAATGAAGTTTGACTCCCTCGTTGAGTGGTTGGGAGGCGGGTGTTGACATGTGTTTGTTTACGGCTTGATTCTTCTCTTTGTTCAGACGACCATTGAGATTTGACACACGACATTGATCACGTTTATACTCCATATAATATTGGTGGCATCGCCTAATCTAGGTGGAAACCTCTACCTTGTCAAGTTGACGATGAATATGCTATCAGAGCTCTGGTGATTGGAAGAGCCAGAGTGCTCTAAGTCAGCCAGCCCATCTGGCCCTTACTTATTTTGGAATACTTACAAGTCGATTTTAATCGTTGCCGCCGTCAGAGCCCTCTCGGCTTGGGCGCACTGATTCACATCCCCGGCGTATGGGTGGCCAACCCGGTTCAAATATCCCATCCGGCGTTCATGGCGACGGACTGAATGACTGGCGCGCCTCGTTAATGGACGACGAGTATTTATCGAGGCAGGGAGCTGGTGACCATGGTACTATATGAGTGCGTTGTCAGTTACCCCGCCTCAGGAACCCATCAAGAACACCCTCAACTAAATTCTCTCCTTCGCTAGTGAGCACACGTCTGAATCTGGCGCTAATTCAAGCCGCGATTTACATCGAATTTATTGTTATGAGAGCAGCCCATTTTGTAATTTGTGCCTAAATGGATAAGGCAAAGCTAGGTACAGCGGAGAATAGGGAATAAATGGGCCCCGCCTGCACACCACATAGCGACCTCGGGTCAGCGCATCGGGCAGGGCGCGAGACCGCTATATGAAATCACCATGGCCATCCACCAGGATTGGACCAGTTTTGAAGACAAGTATGATAATAAATTGACTTCGTACACTACTATGATCGTAATCATGGATATTTGAGTATCTTGCGAAGCAAAAGGTGAGGTTTGGGAAGGTAGGGCCATGATGGAGAACGTCTTGAAGCCTGCGCCAACTGTGACAGACCTTTTCAAATCCCTGTCCGATTGCCGACCCGAGGTCGCTATGTGGAGTGCAGGCGGGGCCCATTTATTCTCTATTTTCCGCTCAATTTGCATCTAGCTTTAGATCCCATCCACAATTCTGTGGCTGAGCCTCCATAGTATCAGAGAAATTGAGCTTGTTCCAACACCCATTATGAACTGTTTACATTGAATTGTTAGGGAGATGCAGAACACCGGCAAGTAATTTGGTTTATATCATGGGAGCTCGGATTCAGGACTTCATAACTGTACGTCCAGTTAATGAGAAGTCCATGACACAAATGAGCAACCAGCATGGTAGAAACTAGCGATCCTAACGGTGATCAAGCGCCTCCCGGAGAGAACGTCCAGATAACATTGGTGTCAAGGGGGGAAATCTCAATCAAATCTCCACCTTAATCCCGTGTTATTCATGCGTCAGGGCTAGAGCAGGGGGAAAGCGTTCGTCTTCATTTGGATAATCTGAAGACGAGCAAATTGTCGATGAATTTACCTACAAGTTCCTCCCGAATGCCGTCATTGAGGAACGCCAGAGAATTAAACACGTACCTCGGACCCCGGCGTCCCTTTTCGATGCCCTTGGGCAATTTCGCTCACATTGGCCCGAATATCCGAGGTCATAACAGTCCAGCAGAATGATGATTTTTCCCCACGATAAAAGGTCTCGACTACCGTAAGGGATGTGGTTGATAAGGCTACTTGTCCTGCTAAAAAGATTAATGGGGATAGTTTGCATCATAGAATTGATGAACTCGCGAGGCTTCTCCACGGAGCAAGGCTATTCCCAGGGAAGACAAATCGGACGTTAAAAAGTGGCAAAGCGCGAAGCTCGAGGCTGCAGTGGAGTTGGAGACGTATATAAAACGATCACACCAATGTGTCTGATCGTTTGTGTGCCACCCTAGCTCCTACCTCGACAGTGACCAAAATAGGGGGATTGAGATGAATTTCTCCGCTTCTGTCGAGGTTTAGGTTAAGGAGATGATCCATCGTCAGTCCTGGATGGACTATCTCTGTACAGGAAGTAACAAGGGCTGGTAACATGGCCCATATTCTCATCCTTCCAGGAGCCCAGACGAGTAAAGGCAGCACGGATGCGCCGATTTCCACCACCATTGGATCCACGAGATGAAATTTGGTCAATCGGGACGAGGGAGGAAGAGAAAGTAGCATCAGCACTTGGTTATTAGGTCCAGCCTGGATAAATAGAGTAGTCAAATTCCCAAAATCTTGATTAAGAGGCTACGTGCGGAAGGCTTCTCCTTACCTAGGAAGGTTAATGACTAGCTCACGGCACCCGGTAATGATCGCTTCAAGCTCTGCCCGAGTGATCACCCAATTAGACATAGGTTCTCCGGTCGTAAGAGCTCGCGTATTCTTGAGCGCAAAGGTCCACATAGGCGAATCGATTGCCACAGATAAAGGTCTGCCTTTTGCACGGGAACGCTTGTTGCGATTAATCTCAAGGTTCTTGCCTCTGCGAAGATCGACGATCCAGTGAGTGAAGAGCTCAGAGGTCCCATCGACCATATCCCGCCAAGAGGATCACACAGATCGAAGGTTCTTATTTGCGCATTACCAGCCTGGGGATTCGGGACAATGATTTCGCTCAAAAGTGAAGGCATGAGCGCGGCGACTGGGGCGAGAGGCGTTAGACGCTTGCAGAGCATATCTCGAGATGCTTTTTGACGGAGGTGAATTCTTTAACAAAGGATTCGATGCATCGAATGTGATTGGCTAGCTTATTGATAATCTGAAAGCGGTTGGCAGGAGATGCAGTTCGCTGCTGAACGTCGAGGACAAGCAATGGAGGAGGGACAAGGACGGCAGGTCGCAAGCTACACAAGAGAGAAGCTTTGGAGATTTTAGACCCTTCCCAGAGATTTGGATCTACCAGCATAGTGCAGGGTGTTTCCGAGCGAACAGCTTTTGGATGAGTGGAGTTTGCAGTCGGTTCTCACGGCAAAATGTGACCCAACAGGCTCACGGATGATACGAGTTTACGAAGTGTCAGACGAATATACCCCGCGGATCAGCTCTTTGTATATAACACTGAAGCACGAAGGATGCTTGATCACGGAACGCCCGAGAACAATGGCAGAGTAAGAAGATGTTATAATGATGTTGTGACGTCCCTCTCTCACGGCCAGAGCGAAGGGAACGAGTTTCTCTTCATTTGAACAATCTAGAGAACGAAGAGATAGCGTCAACAAAGCGTTTTGAAGATTGATATCAGATGCACTTGATGCTCGCAATGCGGCATCGAAATCATACCTCCAAATGCGGCGCATTAGCTCTCAACTTCTGGAGAGTCTTAGGACAAAGCTACTGACATCGTTCCCAAATCTCGGGAGTTGTCACAACCCGGCGGAAAATTGGAATATGTATCATTGCCTTGAGAAGCCTCGGGATCGAGTGGTGGATGTTTTTGGGTGTGTGATGGAGTCCTGACAGCACGTAAAGCTCCTCCAAATGAGCGAACAGTGGCTTGATGACTGTGCTTTCTGCTGGCGCTGAGCTGTTATATAGTGGTTCCAAAAATATGAATGGAGTGTTAGTATGGCTAACATATGCAGTCTCGGCTACCGTGAGAGATGTGATTGAAGGAGCCGCTTGTGCCTAGAAGAGCAAGTTGGGTAGGATTTCATATCTGGTGCCACGTATAAACTTACGAGCCTGCTCCAAAGAATAGTGGCGTCCCCATTTGAGTCGATACGAGCATTGAATAGCGTCAAGGAAGAAAGCGCGGGGCCCGAAGCGAATCAACCACACGAATTAAGCGCTCGCACCACAGTGCACTTAACCAATAGTGTGCCTGCCCTCCAATCTCCAGTGTGGTTAACTTTGGAAGATATAGAGGCTCGATACTCATCGTTGCAGCCCTTGATTGCACCACCCAATCCGTGTTTAGTCGCAGATGCAGTAGTCCTGTGCAAGAGGCAACAAGCGGTGGCAGCCTAATCCAAAATTGCATCCTTCCAGGATAACATAACGAAGAATTGCTAGATTCCAAAACTGTTGTATTCACGAGATGGATATTGGTTAATTGGGGGGAAGGAGGGAGAACAAGTGGCATCTGCACTTGGCTATTAATACTGGCTTGGATGGTCAGAGTGACAATATTCCCTAAGTTTTGCTTGATGAGCCATTCAGAGAAGCCTCCTCCATATGTCGGCAGCCCGATAGTTAGCTCGTGGCACCTAGAAATGGTTGCTTCAAGCTCGGCTTGACATGGGCCACTTATAAGAAGACACCGCGTTGACTTTTTGATCGAGATGGTTTCCCGCTGGTCTCCGGAGTCTCTCGTCTGGTTTGTTGTGCCACTCGTTCATTTACTGCCTGACCAGCTTATATCACAAAGCCCCGGTTTCATCAGGCATCCTTTCGCATCGATTTGTCTCGTCTTTCCCGTCTCTGCAGTATGCTCGAGGTACGCTGTCGTAGGCAGCACGAAAGCCCCATCGTGATAGGAATCACGGTGAACTAGAACCTGACTAACATATGAAAGATCAAGTGTCGCTGGGGTTTGATCATGATCATGGGGTCGGTTCGTGTTTGACATCATGAATGTTGCCGCCATGGTGTGCCGGGTTCACCACACGTAAGTTTTCTGGGCTGGCGGATGAGAAAGTCGACGATGTGGGAGGCGGAAAGACCGATGGCGAATCGTGGGGGAATTCTCAGCTGATAAGATTCAATGATCCATCATATCTGTGCACAAGTTCCACAGTGAGAAGGATTCGACGTCGTCGCTCCAACACGAGGTACAATCTCAATTTATGTCATCCCACAAGATATATGCATGGGCTTGTCCGTAGATCCCAAGCGCTCATTAGGATTGCCAAGCGCTGACATGATTGCGGCGTGAGACAAGGTGGCAGTGAATGGGGATGGGCCAAGCCTGTCTGAAAGGGCTACAAATTACCCACCATCACGCCACAGTCACTTTATACGAGAGCTGCTAATACTATTCGTTGTTTTAGATGTCATCAAACGTTCTAGTAGGAACACTGTTAATTTTAGATGTAGTACACTCGATCGACCGGGCCGAGGAGTCTCGGTTGTCATGCAACCCGCGGATCGGGCGAGACATTTCGACCTGTTTTTTTGCATCCAGCTTTTTATGGATTGTCCTCAATACATTTCTTGGCCAGGGTCCCTGATGTATGAAATTTCAATGCTTCGCCAAAACATCGTAATGTCTCGGCATCCTTTCTCCCATCCTCGTGTTGACCACACACCTCCCCTCTGCTTCGCACAGTCACCCTCGACCTTTCAGCTTATCTTGAACGCCATCTCACAGCATCCCCCGTTATCCCTTGCAGGCAATCTTGAGCAATCCCTACTGGCGAAAGCCAATTCTTACGCCTTTGCTTTACATTCGCAACGACCTTCCCCTCCCCATCCTCCTCAATGGCATTCCATAATCTCTTCGAGACAGCACTCGCGCTGGTTGTTACAGCGCTGTCTTATGTCGCCCGTCCACTTGTCCTCCCGATCCATGCCTTCCCTCGCCTCCTCGCACTCATCACACTTGCGCCACCCTCGTCTCTGAAGAAACAACCCTCGCGATCAGACATGGGCGCTTGTGTTGATATTGTGTACACTGATAAGACCGAGACCAAGACGACATCGCCTCATGGCATTCCCGGCGATGCTGCTATTCCAAATGGAGTGTCGAGTCCCCCTCCTGCGACCACAGTCCAACGGCGACGATTCCCAGTGGGAGCGCGTCTCGCAAACCCTGCCACCCCCGAACTCACTCCCCACGTTGGCCCAGACCTTGCTGCATATCGAGCAGCATATAACCCGACTATTGGCGATAAGACGTCAGACGCCTGGTGGGCTCAGGTAAGTTTGTCACTTACGTTTTTTTGATTCACCCGGTTTCTCGGGGGATCGGAGGGACAGGGACGAACACTGTTCTATCGAGCGAGAAGTCAAATGAGAAGCTTACTTTGTCCCTGATTGGGCGTTCCTTTTCTTCTTTAGATTGCTCGCGAGCATGTCCATTGGTATCGCGATTTCGGAACCACTGTGACTGCGGGTGGATTTGAAAAAGGCGACATTGTCTGGTTCCCTGATGGCCAATTGAATGTCAGCTACAACTGCGTCGACCGGTGGGCTCAACAGGATCCTGAGCGGGTACGTTCGTCCGATCCTCCTATCCCTTTTTTCTTTGATGGTTGCGACAAGGTTCCGTTTCGAAGATGATCCGCATGTTGACTGACATCCCACGTCAATTCCCCTTGTCCCTCTGTCATAGGTCGCGATCATCTACGAAGCAGACGAACCCGGCGATTCCTACACAATCACATATGGCACCCTCCTCGCCGAAGTATCCCAGCTCGCCAACGTCCTGAAGAACAGTCTTGGCGTGAAACGTGGAGACGTCGTGACGATATACCTCCCTGTCCACTGGCGTGCGGCCGTCGCCCTCCTCGCTTGTGCCCGTATCGGTGCCATCCACAGCGTCGTCTTCGCAGGTTTCTCAGCCGACGCCCTCCGTGAGCGGATCAGAGACGCGCGGAGCCGGGTCGTCATTACTGCGGATGAAGGGCGGAGAGGCGGCAAGGTTATGCCGCTCAAGGCGATCGTTGACAAGGCTCTGTCTGAGGCGCCATCATCTAGCGTGAATGTCGAGCATGTGCTTGTGCTGAGGCGCGTAGATAGCGAGGCGGTCAAGACCAATAATTGGACGGAGGGCCGCGATGTGTGGTGGGACGAGGAAGCGGCCAAGCAGTCAACGGAATGCGAGCCTGAGGTCATGAACGCCGAGGATCCTCTTTTCATACTCTATGTGAGTTTTGTCTCTTTCACATTCATTCCATCTATTAGACAAACTGACGTTCGACCCTATAGACGTCAGGGTCGACGGGTAAACCAAAGGGCGTTGTTCATACGACAGGCGGCTACCTTGTGCAGACCGCTTCATCAGTCAAGTACATCTTCGATCTGCACCCGGGCGACCGTTTCGCCTGCGTGGCAGATGTCGGTTGGATTACTGGTCATACGTACGTTTTTTGGGAATTCTCCTGTTGATATTTTCACATGCCCAGCCTGACTGTTCTTTGCTCGTTTTCAGATTTGTCGTCTATGGACCACTCGCCAATGGAGTTGCGACGACGTAAGTCTTTTCCAATGTGCCGATCTACCTCCTGACCTGTGACTCATTTATTGCTTTCTACCCACTTGGCAAATTACGTCCTTAGCATCTTCGAATCCACGCCAACCTACCCCACCCCCTCACGCTACTGGGATGCAGTGGACCGCTGGTCGATCACGCAATTCTACTGTGCTCCCACAGCTATCCGGCAGCTCCGTCGCCAAGGTCCATCCTACGTATCGCCACGCACGCACTCTCTCGCAAGTCTCCGCGTGATCGGCTCAGGCGGCGAACCAACCAACCCAGAGGCTTGGCACTGGTACAACACGCACGTCGGCCGCGCAGGACAGTGCGCCGTGCTTGACACATGGTGGACGACCGAGACAGGTGCGATCATGATTGCGCCATTCCCCGGTGCGATCGAGACGAAGCCTGGCACATCTGGTGTGCCGTTCTTTGGGATCGTACCTGCTGTGCTACACTCTGAGAACGGACAGAAGCTCGTGGCCCCTACTGACAAAAAGGCAAAGGACGAGGAATGGGAGTCAGAAGAAGGCTTGTTGGTCATCGAGAAGCCGTGGCCGGCAATTGCGCGCACCATCTGGGGCAACCACGAACGCTACCTCGAGACGTACATGCGTCCTCGCCCCGGATACTTCTATACCGGCGATGGCGCGACGATCGACCAGAACGGATACTTCTCGATCAAAGGTCGCGTTGATGGTGAGCCGCCGTCCTTCAGACGATTTGCTACTATTCCTTCTTGACACTCACTCTTGCTTCGTCAGATGTCATCAATGTGTCAGGCCGCCGATTGTCGACCTCGGAGATAGAGTCTGCCCTTATCCGCCACCCATTGATCTCAGAAGCTGCGGTGATCGGCGCTGATGACGACTTGACTGGCCAAGCGGTCCATGCATTCGTAACATGCACATCGTGAGTGGTTCCTCAACCGATCGTATTTCTTCTTTCTTATCCCTCTTCATGTTACCCAGCAACATTGACCCAACGAACACGAGCGAGCTGGAGAAAGAGCTCAAGCTCTGCGTCCGCCAGGCCATCGGCGGCTTTGCGGCTCCCAAGAAGTATTACTTCGTGAGCAACCTACCCACAACGCGCTCCGGAAAGGTGAGACATGACCGCCGCGCCTCATTTCGGGTATGCAAAATTGCTCATACTCTCCCCTTTCCATCCTAGTTGATGCGACGCGTGATGCGCAAGATCGTAGCTGGAGAAGGTGACAGACTCGGCGATCTCAGCACCGTCGCGGACCCGTCCGCGGTCAGCGAGATCAAGGCGGCCGTGGCGAACGCCAACGCCAATCGACCTGACGCATCGAGGTCCCCATCGATGGACTCTGTGGTTGCATGAGCATTTATTCACGGATATTGTCACGTTTCTTTCCACGCTGACTCCCTACACGACGAATTGTACATTTTGATATCTCCCGCTCCCATTTGTTTTGTTTTTTTCTTTTGGTTTTCTCGGACAAATTAGACTGGACATATAGCCCACTTCATTTCATCATTGACACTCTGTCGTATACGTATATACCATTGGCTTATGTTTACAAATCGTTCAACTAAATACATACTATCGTGACTAGTCTAGAAAGATCAAAGCAAAAATAATGGCCCCTAAAACGCGTGTAGCAGACTCCCAAAATGCCAGGAACCAAATCGGCCCTATTCCAAAGTTTTTCAAGGTAGCGAACTACCTCCGGTCCCAGCCGCGATCCCTGCTGCTTCGCTCTGTTGGAGCTCCTTCCCCATCTCCACATCCAACTCGTCAATCACCTCCCTTGCGCATTTCGTCATGCGCTCTACCGCCGCGCGGATGTGGCAATCCTGTGTGCGCTCCGCACCGATGGACATCCGGACGCACAGCTTGCCATCAAGCAGAGTAGTGATCACAAATATGCCCTCGGGTCCTTCAGTGAGGCGCTGGTGGAAGGATGTATTCAGCTTGTTGAGCGCTGCGAGACTGAGTGACGAGGTCGAAGGAGCATGGAGAGTTGCCGCTTTTGCTGGATGAGAGTGAGCGCGGGAGTGAGAGTGTGAATGGGAGAGGTCGCGATTGCGGGGGGAGGATGGAGCAACGCGGAAGACAGTGAGCGCGAGTGATCGCGGGGCAACGATCTCAAAGAGGTCCGGCTGGGCGCGGATGAGGGACTCGAATAGCTTGCCGAGGTTCACGCACTGTGAACCAAAGAGGGAATGAAGGGCCACGGGAGATGAGTGAGCGTTCTAGACAGCAGCAACGATCCAAGGAAAGGGGACGACGAGGTGCTTACCTTTCGGATGTGAGCACGGAAACCCTCCACGCCGTAATTGCGGAGGACAAACCAGAGCTTGACAGAGCGGAAGCGGCGCGAGAGCGCCACCTGCCAGTTCCGATAGTCGACGACAGCACCTAGATCGGCAGAAAAGAAAAGCCAATGGAAAAACCAAAAACACGACCTATCTGTCAGCGAGCGAACCGAGCAAGCATCTCAAGGTAATAGGGTCGGTGAAGCCACGCACCAGCATCAGACTGCTTTGTCTTGAGGAATTGCGGGTTGATATCCATGGCTTCTGTCAAATGAGCCGAATTCCGCACCCAGAATGTGGAAGCGTCCTAACCCACCCAATAATGAGAAAATCAACACAGAAAATCTCGTCAGTCCAAGAAAAGCTTGGCACCAAGCAATCAAAAGGCTGACGTACAAATGACACGAGCCCCCACTTGTGGAAGTTGGTGCAGAATGAGTCGGCGTACTGGTTGATGGCATCGAGATATGCGCGTTCGCGGAACTCGGGACACGCGAGACTGACGCCCGCCCAGGCCGCATCGATATGAATCCAGAACGTGTCAAAGGACTGGGCTGCCAAAAGACGTAATAATATTAGCAAAAATAATATGGAATCGGCAGAAAGGTAAATGAGCAGCAAATTGAGAAGAACGCACCAATGGGTCCTATCTCATCCATTCGGTCCGCCGCGCCCGAGGATGTCGTGCCAAGTGTTGAGACTGTTGGCAGGAACGAGGAAAGAAAGGCATGATCAGCTCGAGCTTTCACTGACGAATTGCAACCCTTGGCACCTCGGGCGAGCCTCGTGCCAGCGATCGATCGAAAGAGAGTATTACGCACATAGGCAGAATGGCCATAGGCCTTTCTCACGATCCTCCTCATATGCTTTTCTGACCGTCTCTCCTCGGAGCGCATACCTATCCTCTTCCTTTACGTCAAGTGTGCGCCACTTCAAGCCGAGCAAGCGAGCTGTCTTTACGCCCAAACTATGTGTCTGAGTTGTGAGGTACAGTATGAGATTCTCCATCGGGATGTTCGGGTGAGCGCGGGTGAAGCGGATGCGCGCTACCATGCAGGCAAGGAAGGCTGAATCGGATGCAGTAGTTTGGAGAACGCCGCCGCCGCCAAGGGCGGAAGAGAACTTGAAGGCGGGAGAGAGGCCAAGTAGGTCCGCTGCCCAGTCCATAGTGACGTTCTCGAGCTCGGTGCACGAGGGACTGCATATCCACTGGATAAAATGAGCAAAGAAGCGCCCGAAGAGAAGATATTGAGGAAAATCGGGGGTCGCCAATTACGATGGTTGAATGGGGGAAGATGGGAAGTACGTCAATATTGAGTCAGCGGTTTTAGGTTCCCCGAGGCGCAATAAGTGGATATATGTGAATAGAAGACGTACGTTGAAGCCTGGGTTCGTGACGGCGCTGGCGTAGAGGTCTGCAATGATAGACGGGAACGAGGCATTACTCGGGTACTAATCATGAAGAAGAAGAGGCGCGCGAAGATAATGTTAGCACTGAAGATATTCGGCTCTTTCGGTTTCGATGAGTGGCGGTGGCTGAAGCTGTGGCAAATCGGGGGATATAGCCCGATTGCGATAAAGTGTAATAAGGGCATAAAGCGCATAGAGCTACTCACGTAACCAAAAAACGAGGGGTGTTGCCAATGGGTTATACCCGGAAGCACGAGTTTCTGTCATTTTATCACGAACGAGGGTGATAAGGATAGGAACGTCAGTTCCATGGCAAGGGTGGCTCAAGACATGGTTGAACAACGCACTTGGTAGTCAGCCGCGATCACCTCTATGGACTCGCCATGCTCCGGTGGGGCAGTGGGGAGAGCTTTAATGAGGAAACCAGGCTCGACTTGCGCGCTGACGGGCAGGTTTTCGAGAGAGTAGTAATAATCACAAATGTGGTCGATGGCGGCATAGGCTGCCTTGCGAAACCTAGGAGACCATTGGCATGGTTAGCGGCAACAATGTTAGGCTGTAATCAGAGGAAGGGGACTGACTGCTCTATGTCCATTGGCATCATGATGGTGGTGGTGGAAGGAGGAGGAGGGACACGGAAGGGAAAAGGATCAAAACACGGATAGACGTAAGGATCAGCAAGGCCAAGGGTCTACGACAAAATAACAAATAGGCTTGGCAAAAGCTGAGGCTCGTCTAAAATGTGCTCAAGCTTGCTTCGCAATAGTTGGTCAATGTAGAGCGCCCAACGCTTTGCGTGTTTGTGGGCGGTTTCGAGTCTGACGACGACAAGGTTGCTGAAAGAGGGCGAGGAAAGGTTGCTGTTTCCAAGTTTGGCCGGAGAAACACGGTGAGACATTGGCGATCAGTAGATCCTGTAACTGAATTCATGGACTGTATGCATCTAGAGTTTTTAACACGCCGGCGCCTCCCCCTGCCGCGATCCGAGCCTACGATTGACAGCCTCAATTCGATTCAGAGGTCTCGATCCATACCAGGAACAGGACGCATGTTTCATCCCCGAGTGTGACTCCTCCCACTCCACCCAAAGAATATCCGTAAAAAAATTTGAACAAGGAAAAGGTGCGTGTGAATGGTAATGGTGCGAATGTTTCAGCGGAGCGCCACTCCGATCCGGTTCCGGCGCGTCCGGATGAATCGACGTCGAAATTAGTGGCTGGCGTCGATCCCCCTCATGTCTCCGGCCCCACTGTCATCAGCTCCAACGACATATCTCCCCATAACTTCTCTCACCTCTTCTACAAACTCCGCAATTACACCTTCCTCCAGCGCTTCGTCGTCCCAACACATTGACACCACCAGCACACCGGCAAAGCTCCATGACATGAGAAGCACCCCACCTCTACCATGGGCCTTACGTGCTCCTGTCCGCAAGAGCGTAGGCCTAATTGAAGGATATGTTTCCGTGCGAAGTTGCGTGTCGAGACGCCCAAGGAGGGAGAGCCCCAAGAGAGCTGCGGATCGTGGCTTTGGAGTTTGGTTGTTGGAGGAAGAGGAGGGTGGTGGTGCTGGTGGCTCAGCACTCTCGCTGATAAGATACCCGTCATCTTGGATGGCAAAACCGATGGCACGCGTAGCGCGCTCTTCACATGTAAGAACTGTTCGTGCAAGAAGATCTGGATGCCTGACCGCCTCTTCTGCCTGCAACTTGGTAGACTTTGCGCGTGCCCAGAACTCTGCCTCTTCTGCATCATCTGCATGGGCATCACCACGCTCCTCTGGCGATTTGGAAGATGAAGGAAGATTCAGGCTCCCGGGAAGCATGACGTTGAAGTACCCAATCGCGAGAAACGCGTAATCTTCTTCTCTGTCCCGGTCGTTTCCTTTCTCGTTGTTCAAGCTCGAACCTTCTCCTGGTGGCAGGAAGGGCCGCACATTAATGGCGGAATACATCAGCATCTGCGTCGCTTCCTCATCCTTCTCCACCCTCTCTTCGCCTCCCTGCTTTGACTCTCTCGCGTTCAAGTTTGCAGCTCGCATTCGCCGCCGCCTATCCACACGCAGCCATGCCACGTTACAAGCAGCGAACAGCGCGTTTTGCACCGTCACTTTACCTCCTCCTTTACGCTCCTGATCTTTACACCGTGCAAGGATACGTGGGAGGAGCTCGGGGGGCCAGACAATATCGATGAACCGGTTGTTGCGCGTTATTGGGCTGGGAATAGGGGATTGGGGATGTTGAGGTATTTTGCGCGGGAAAGTGTGGGATCCCTGTATTTCGATCGAGCTCAGTATTAGAACGAAAAGTAGAATGAGAACCATAGATGGAATAAGTAGCAGTACTCACAATCCACCGAGCATTGTCACTCTCAAGGCTCTTTCGTACATCTTCGTTGATGTCGCTCACGCTTGGGAGCTGGAGGGCCGTTTGGATTCTATCCTCGAGTGATGACGGAAGAAATCCTGCTTCCCCATTATCCTTATCAGGAGAGCCTGGAACTAGTGAAGAACCCGGGCTCGGCTCAAAGCGAGTACGGGCACGTTCCAGTTCATGCTCCAGCAGCGCACGCAGCTCCTCCGTACTCCTTGGACTCTCTGAAGCTAGCGCACCCTGGTGATGAGGCTCTGTTCTCTTCCCGCCAAGCAGCTCAAATACTTCGTCAATGAGGCGAAGAACAGGTAAGCCTGAGATAGCACAGTGTGCTGTGCACACGAGGGCAGTATACTTTTGCTCTCTCTCTTCACCGACTTCCCCCGAGGCAGGATCACTGAAACGAGGAAGAGAATCGAGAGCACCAAGCTTGTCAAGAAAGCTGAGAGCCGGGTCTGCGAGCATGGGCGATGGTGTAATAATGAGCCCCACTAAGCGCTCAGGACTTAGAAAGGGAGGGCCATTGATAAAGTCATTCACGAGCGTCGCGCTGCTAATTCCTTCTTGCTGAGTATGAAGGGGTGATTCTTCAATCGATGGTGGGTCGAGGTAGTGTAGATCGAGGGACCCAGACGCTCTTGTACGCTCGAGCGCATCTGTCAGAGACTCGGGCTGGTCCAATACGAAGTGCGCCGAGCGGTAATATGCATCAAGCGCACTTTTGGGTGTCGGATTTGGGGTTTTGGTCGTGTTTATGGTAGAAGAAGACATTGATGGAAGGGGTGGGAGCAACGATGAGTCGAGCTTAACGCGCGCTGCTAGTAGGGGATGCCTAGTGCGGAGAATTGTCCACGCAAGTGAGACGCGTTCATGCGTGATAAGTGAGGGAGGGGCGAAGAACTCTGCTGTGACTGGAGGGATTATTGGACGGGGTTTATTTGGAGTTTGGAGGGGATTAGGAGTCAGAAGTCAGATTGGGTCAGGCTTCACGCACAGTAGACGTCGTTGGTCCCATCTGCTCGACCAGGGAGGAAGTACGATCTGGAAAGACAAGGATGCGAAAAGGGCAGTAAATGTAAGTGATTTGGCGGTTACATGGAGACCATTCGCATTTCCGAAGATGGTTAATGTACAGCAGCCATGATCGTGAGCAGATTTGTTCGCCAGTCGCTTTCCAGTATCGCAACTCACAGTTCATTCGGGCTGAGCCTGCGGGACCAAGAGGAAGAAGACATGTCAGGTGTCGTAAGAGGGGATTTCTATGCAGCTCTCTTATGGCGACTGGTCGGTTTATGGATAGTTTGAGGCAATGATAGCAGTAGCAACTTGAAGGGATGATAGAGCAATCACAATTGACTCAAGCTCTAGAAAAAAGAAAAAAATCGGCGTAGCCGAATATCTGAAATACAAAGCCTAGTGAGCTGGGGGCCAAGGCGAGGCACTTGTTGCAAGGGATCGCGATGATTGAGCTCGAGCTCAATCAGGCTTCCTGACGTCTGGTCTCGACTGCAACACGCATCAACAAGTATCATCCTGAGCGGAGTTGTGTCCTGCCCGAAGTTGCGATGGCTCCGTCGTGTCCTGCGTATTTATATCCATCTACCGTATGAGGTATCCTATATCTTAAACGCCTCACTCTTTCCTTGCATCTCCATACACATGCTTCTACTCATCCATGGATTCGGCAAGGGATCTGGTCGTCCAGACAAACAAGCAAAGCTTTGAAGCTCCCTTTCATATTTCACTGCTACAATAAGCAGCCCTGCGTATACAGTGTCACTGGCTGCAGATTAAATGCCTCTGCCAAAGACGCCACCGAGACTCTACTGTCAACGCGGACCACGCCCATCCCTGTATACATATCCGAAACTTGAACTGTAGATTTGTCCCCCAACTATCGTCTCTTTCGGGTCGAGGTGGACGGGAGATCTAGCAAGGCCCTCTGGGCCCGATTCATAACTACTCCTGAGGAGAAATGGGCCGAAAACCTTCATTCCGCGGAGCTGTGAGTTTGGGCCCCGCACGTAACCGTTCCTAACCCCTCTCATTGGGTTAAGGTCCTATCCCTCAACGAAATCTCCAACTTTGCGGATCACCGAACTCTGCACCCGAGGTTGATGGCTCAATGCAGCATGGGTATTAGCCTAGTACTAATATTTCATGGTGCTCTGTGTGAATAGAAGCTCGAATTTGCACGCAAGCTCAATATACTGGATACTGACTGGGCGGTTTGTGCAGCGGTCCATGCTATATCCTTCGCTTGGTGCCTTTGATGCTCATATCGGTCATGGTCCCGATTCCTCTGCGACAATTGTGGAACATCGAGCCATTGGACACCCGCCTTTTCCGCAACTTTCCCTAACACCCACCACAAAATCAGCTTCAACCCCCGCTTAACTCGGCTGTCAATCCTTCCCCACTCAACGATCAGCGATGTCATGGTCGTTGTCACGTTTGTGCAATACCGTGGGAGGAATCATCATGACTCCGAATATCAATATTGCTCCTCGACAACGCTAATTTACATTAATATTTAGTCCGCAGAACAGCCGAGCCTGGAGGTGTGTTCTTGTTTACCATTCGCACTTATCGAGTCGGGGCCAGGCTACCTCTACCAGATAGATCGGACACGAGAAGCCACTTACCTTGCCCGTGGAGAGGAATGACGGGACTGCTCTCCAAGGCTTGAATTTTCTCTTCCGAACGAGATTCACGCCGAGGTCTAGGTCTCCGACTCCATGGTTCCCCCCGAAATCAATATGGTTCGACGTCGAATGAATGAGTTCGTAGCAAATCAACCATCAACCTTAACACGCAAGGCCTTCATTTGTAGCTCCAAACCTCCGCCAAGCTTGAACATTGCTGTGACTTGAAACACCACAGATCTTGTTGTCATCGGCCTCGAGTCCGGTCCGTTGTGCTGTCTACCTACCACCCAATGTCTGATGCTCTGTCCAACCAACCCATAAGCTGGATCGGCGACTTCGCCATGCGCTAGTCCAGCACCGCGTCCTCCATAAAAGGGCCCAGGATCTGCTGCTCCACTCTCCACAGCTCCTCTCCACCCCTTCAGCCTCTCGACTCGGTCATCTGAACCCTTACCTTCTTTTGCTTACAATGAAGTTCTCCACCGTTCCTTCTATCGCTACCGCCGCTGCTCTTGCCGCGCCCTTCGTCAGCGCTATCCCTCTTCGTGAGGTCCACACCTCTGGCAACGTTGAACGCCGTGTTAACACTGCCGGCCCTCACTGGGTTGCTTACTGGGGTATGCTGAACGGTTCTCACTACTTTTGACGATTCGATTGCTCAGTGACTTTATCCGAATGTAGATGCCTGGTTGTCCGGCGAGAATGGCCCTCCAGCTACCTCTACAGTCAGCGGCTATAACAACTTGTGAGTGCGATCAATAGGAAGTTTCCCAGCTGGTCACTGACGGGATCCTATCACCCTCTAGGATTCTCGCGTTCCTGCTCTCCACTGGAACTGCCGATCAGGCCCAGGAATGGCAGTCGCTTGGTGAATAATTGCTGCTCCACGGAGATCAGTCGGTCGTTGTCTTACACTTCACTTTTCAGATGCTTCTACCCGAAGCTCCACCCACAGCGCCTACTCCGCCGCTGGTATCAATATTTTGGTATCTGCCTTCGGCTCCACCGAGAACCCTACTTCGGTGAGTTAACAGGATTTATATAGCAAAGGCATATCATCCCTAAAGCATCGCTGCTATGTCTAGTCTGGCTTCGACGCCGCTGGGACTGCCAACACCATGGCCACTTGGGTCAAGACCTACGGCGTTGACGGTATTGATGTCGATTACGAGGATCTGGTAAGTTTTCCAGCCCCGTTTTACTTCGTGACGAATGCTCATCATCATCACTCTTATTAGGCTGCCATGAACAAGCAGGACGGCTCCGCCGAAACCTGGCTCGCTACCTTCACCAACACGTATGCACTCCTCTTAGCCTCATTGTGATATTGCATTCTGACATGCTTTCGTCATGTAGCCTTCGATCTGCTCTGCCCTCCGGCCAGTACATCATCACCCACGCCCCCGTCGCCCCTTGGTTCTCCCCCATCTACACCTCTGGTGCCTACATCAAGGTTCACTCGACCGTCGGCTCCAGCATCGACTGGTACAATGTTCAGTTCTACAACCAAGGCACCACTGAGTACACCACTTGCTCTGGTCTCCTCACCGCCTCGTCTTCCAGCTGGCCCAAGTCCTCCGTGTTCGAGATTAACTCGAACGCTGGTGTTCCCCTCGACAAGATTGTGATCGGCAAGCCTGGTACCACCGCTGATGCCTCCAACGGCTACGTTGACCCCAGCACTCTCGCTGGCTGCGTCTCTCAGGCCAAGACTTCGGGCTGGACTGGTGGTGTTATGGTATGGCAGTTCCCCCACGCTGATGCCTCCTGGATCGCGACCGTCCGTGCCTCATCGTGGCCCGTCGGCAGCACCAGCAGCGGCGGCGGCAGCGCGACCACCACCACCAAGGCTGCTGCTACTACCTCCACCACTAGTGTTGCTGCTGCCACTACCAGCGCTACCTCGTCCTCTGGTTCTTGCTCTGGTGTCGCTACTTGGAGCGCTACCACCTCTTACAACGGCGGCAGCCAGGTCACCTACAGTACGTTTCAAATATCCCTCGTCTCGTCCTAGAAATTCATTCTCACAACTATCTCAATCGTAGATGGCTCCCTCTGGACCAACTCCTGGTGGTCGTACGATGACATTCCCGGTGGCGCCACTGGTGTCTGGGTCAAGGATTCTTCTTGCTAAGCTTAAGCTTAAAACTCGTTCAGAAACCCTCATGCAGTGCTTTGGGTATTCAGAAGCTTCGCTTCCTACCTTCCTTTCCTTGTTGTTTCTCTCTTCTTGTTAAAGGTTTCACTCCTTCTGCATATCTTTGCAGCCACACTCCTTACCTCTAGAAGTTTTCGTCGTCGCATCGAATACGAAGCAAGCCTTCCCCTTCGCAGGTCTTTGCACCCTTATACTTCCTTTCCTACCCTTGTCATAATACCTGTATAGGTACTAGTTCTTAATGTTGTCCTTCGGGGATGTACTTGTCACAACTTGTGAATGTATTTGACTTTTGGGGCCTCATAACTTTGGATTCATGTCTGCCTCAGGGAGAAAATGAGCGAACGCCAACTAAGAGTAATTTGGTTCTCATTGTTGAGTCTAGTAATTTGACAGTTTTTCGACACCCCAAGTCACAGGAGAGAAATCGGGAATACGTTGGGTACTTTACATACAGCCGTCGCGTTCGGGAAATTAAAAGGGCAGTAGGGCTTCCTCCCACCAGGAAAACGGGATGACTGTTGATGTCTTAGAGATCTAAGTCGCAGGTGAGCCGAGGAATGAAACCTATGAAACGAAGCAACGCATCGCTCACTCGAAGATTTGGAGACCTCCGCTGCAGCTTTGCAAAGCTAGGAGCATAGCGCTCGATCTTGGGCATGAAACTTTCACCAAGAAGAACATGGGATAATGTAGGGGATCTTTCCATCAAGATCCTTTGGATATGTCGTTCTAATTTTGCCGGCGGCGTAGGCTCGCAACAAAGCTGGAGTTTTGAGAGCTCGGGGAATCTGAATCCCTGCCCTCCCCGGTAATCGATATCACGGAAAAGTCCGTCCAAACCAATGAAAGGTGTGGCTCGACGACCATCGAAAATTCCCTCCATTATTGCCAGGGATCTAATCCTAGGACAGCTAGCATTCTAGGAGGATATCAGCCACCTGGAGCAGCTCTATGGTAGGGACTTACTATTGCGTCCCATAATAAATTGGAGGATGCTGATGGAATACGCATGTACTGTAGCGCCACTGCGGCTACCTTGGGGGCATGAAGAGATCTGACGACTGTGCCAAGCTTCTCACACATAAGTTGATCAAATGTCAGCGCCGAATATCTCTCACCAGAAAGGCGCAGCGTTATGAGCTGAGGGAGGTTCACCAAGTATTGTGCATTCTGATCAAGGCGTAACCATGGCCCAATGACCAATGTAAGGTCCTCTAGCTTTGAACATTCGGTTATCATGGATGCCCATTTCGTCCACGAGCCGGTGTCAATCAAGCACACCAAAGATCTGATATGGAGTGAATTTAGTCCCTCTATAACGAGGTTGTTGATTCGAAGCGCGCTCAACCAAGGTAGGTGAGACAGTTCAAGTCTAGAATTAGAGGATAAACTCCACGAATCCTCGACGACAAGTGTGTGTAGCAGTGGGAGATCACGCTGAAGGAGCCAGCGCTGGAATATCTCCTGCGCGGGAGAGTAGTGGCATTCCATGGGCAATGAGATATTCAAGTTGGCACATGTATGAAAAGATACGTCGAGTTCGTGAGATATACTTGGCCAATTGTCATCATGACAATGGTGCCCCAAACAGGACAAGATGAAATGCATGGCACCACGACTAATGGTGACACTGAGTGGCCGTCCTTTAGCTGCCTGACGCCATCTCATCATCAAGGCTAATGACCGGCTGCTGTCTTCGATTCTGTCCCATGAGAGGTGAGTGAACAGTTCCGAAGTCCTTTGCGCGATGCTGTGCCATGAGGAGCATACTCCGGAGACATTATGGAGTCTTCGAATACTTCTAGGTCCACCAATGGCCAAGTAAAATATGTCGCTTAGGAGATGTGGGGGTAAAGCAGCGATTGGAGCAAGAGAAGTCTTTAGTTGGGCCACTGATCGTTCGAGACGGCGCTTTGTAGCAGTCAACTCTTCCACGAGAGACTGCAGGCGAGCGATATAATATTCGAGACCTTCAACATATTCGAGGGAGGATCGACGAGAATCTTCACGAAGATTAGGATTAAGTATGAGGAGAGGAGGAACGTAGGGGATGGTGAGAAGAGAGCTCAAGAGAACCTCTTTGGGTTCGGCGAGGTTGCGCCATATGCTTGGTTCCACAAGCATGTTCAATGGTGTTGTGAAGTCGATTACTAGCGAGGGAGGTTGGCTGGTGGCCCAACCTCATGTGAGTCACACCAACACGTCACTCCTTCAGGTTCGCGATTGGCCCGACAGTGCGAGACGGTTTTGTAGGCACGAGCGCCAACAAATACCATGTTGAGACTCCGTCCCGGTCTTCTGATTGCTCGCCGCTTGAGTGTCATTCGTACGGCCAATTGCTTCGATAAAAATGACCCAGACTTTTTTGGATGCCTCATTTCTCACTCGCTGCAAAAGTCATTCCACCACTAGTTGCAGAAGCACCACAGCCGTCTCTGTGAAACATCTCACCGAAGTCCCATAATCAGAGCAACCGGGTTCGACTCTTACTCATACCATGAATCAAGCTCGCCTCGCGACAGTGAGACTGCGGCTGCTCTACACACTAGTCTCCAGCTTCAAGGGTCAATCCTCACGCTCATACCTCCTCGTACTTTTGGACATCCGCATATTGATGAAGTAGCTGAGTTGTTTGCTCTCCGAGTATAGGCTCCCTAAGTCTAACACTTTTGATCATCCCACCAGGATTGCATAGGAACTGTCGACCCTATCCATCTCTCTTCCCGAGTAGAAGCGGTTCAGGTGCAATGTTTACTCGCGATAGCGGTCTTTGATCACCTCTACGACTGGCTGCTCAACGAATGCGAGCAGTTGATGAGTTCATCCTTTAGCTCCAACCTTCCGTTCATGTCCATTTCGCTCTGACCATCATTCCCAGCTATTCTATATGGACTACGGTTTCCCCCATGTCAGTCCCTGTGAGCTAATAGCCTTTTCTCTGAGTGGATACCTCTATTGACCAGAGTCTTAGTCTAGGTCAACTACTCCTTAGTGCCCTGTCCGCACACTTGAAACCGGACAAGGGACCAATTGAAGGGTTATGGATTAAGTGGAGCTTGCATCAGTCGATATTGTAAGGCTCTACAACTTCGGATAGTGCTCGTGATGCCCCGATCGGTCGTATCCCCGATTCCTCTGCAACGATTGTCATTCACCACTCGCATTTCTCCAGCATCTCTTCGCACCATCAAGTTCAGCCCCCGCTTAGCTCGGCTGCTAACCCTTCCCTACTGAAAGATTGGAGACATTATGAGTCGTCGTCACGTTTTGGATACTGTGCGAGCAATCGTCACCACCTGGAGTAACAATATTGTTCGTCGACAACGTCAGTTCGCATTAATTTCAGTTAACGGAACAGGCGATTCTTGAGGTACGGTCTCGTGTATCTATCCCTTCACTTCAAGTTGGAGCTATGCCATCTCTATCCAACGTCAAAATAACAAGCTACTCAACCCGCCTACGCTAGCAAACATGTGTGGCACTCTCCAAGCTAATCGCTTCCTCGACTTTGGACTCTCACCGAGGCACAGCTCCCCCACTCCATGGTTCCCCTCGATATCAGCATCTTTCGACCCCGAATGAATGAGCTGGTTGCAAATCAACCATCAGCCTTCCGAGGACCTGAATATCTCCTCGAAGGTTATGCATTTTTGTGGTTGGAAACATATCAAGCCACCTTGTCATCGGCCACAAGTTCGGGCTTCCCCGCTGTCTGCCGACCACGCAATGTCCGATGCCTTGTCTAACAAACGCATACGCTGTATCGGCGAGTTCGCCACACGCTCTTTCAGACCACATCACATTCACGATAAAAGGGCATAGAATATGCTACTCTCCTCTCCACAGCTCCTCTCTACCTCTCAGCCCCTGACGTGTCCATCTGAACCCTATCCTTCTTTTGCTTACAATGAAGTTTACTACTGTTCCTTCTATTGCTACTGCTGCTGCTCTCGCAGCGCCCTTTGTCAGAGCTATCCCTCTTCGCGAAGTCCAGGCCTCTGGTAACCTCGAGCACCGTGTTAACACTGCCGGTCCTCACTGGGTCGCCTACTGGGGTATGCCAGGCCGCTCTTGATGCTTCCGCCAACGCCATTACTCAACGAATTCAATGTCAACGCAGATGCTTGGCTGTCTGGTGAGACTGGCCCTCCAGCAGCCTCAACCCTTAATGGCTACAATAACTTGTGGGCGTCCCCGATCTTTGCTCCTCAACTCGTTACTTATGCAGCTCCCACTGCCCTCAAGGGTTCTCGCGTTCCTGCTCTCCGCTGGGGCTGCGGGTCGGGCCCAGGAATGGCAGTCGCTCGGTATATAACTGCTGCTCCATACATGCTCATCGACCGCTCTCTTACTATGCCCTTCTCCAGATGCTTCCACCCGTAGCTCCACCCATAGCGCATATTCGGCAGCTGGCATCAATATCTTGGTCTCTGCCTTCGGATCCACCGAGAACCCCACCTCGGTGAGCAGAGAACACGCTCACGCCACTCTATATAACCACTGACTCTTGGCGTCTAGTCCGGCCGTGATGCAGCAGGAACTGCCAACACCATGGCCACCTGGGTTAAGACGTATGATGTCGATGGTATCGATATGGATTACGAGGATATGGCACGTCTCCTTATCCCATTTCCTGCGCGCAGCGAATGCTAATCACCTAGGCTCTGCTTTTAGGCTGCAATGAACAAGCAAGACGGCTCTGCTGAGACATGGCTCGCTACTTTCACCACTACGTATGCGATTATTCTGAGTCCACTCCATGTGCTCTTTCCTAACGTGCTTCTCGATTCAGGCTCCGCTCCGCTCTGCCTTCCGGTCAGTACATCATCACCCACGCCCCCGTCGCCCCTTGGTTCTCCCCCATCTACACCTCTGGTGCCTATATTAAGGTCCACTCGACCGTCGGCTCCAGCATCGACTGGTATAACGTCCAGTTCTACAACCAAGGCACTACTGAGTACACGACCTGCTCTGGTCTCCTCACCAACTCATCTTCCAGCTGGCCTAAATCATCCGTGTTCGAGATAAACTCGAATGGAGGCATTCCCCTCGATAAGATCGTGATTGGCAAGCCCGGTACCACCGCCGACGCTAATAACGGCTACGTTGACCCCAGCACCCTTGCTGGCTGCGTCTCGCAGGCCAAGACTTCGGGCTGGACTGGTGGTGTTATGGTATGGCAATTCCCCCATGCTGATGCCGCCTGGATCGCCACTGTTCGCGCTTCATCGTGGCCCGTCGGTAGCACTACCAGCAATGGTACCACCACTACCACTACCACCCCTCTCACCTCCTCCTCCGTTGCTGACACCACTTCGACAACCACCACCGAGGCCGCCACTTCCACACCTACTACTTCCGTCGCTGCTGCTACCACCACCAGTCAGGCTCTCGCTACTACCACCACGACGAGCGCTGTGACTGCCACCAGCACCACTAGCGCGACCTCGTCTGGCTCTTGCTCTGGCATTGCTGCTTGGAGCGCCACCGCCTCATACAATGGAGGTAGCCAGGTCACCTACAGTGGGTTTTTGAATTTAACACCTCTTCATATTGATAACGTTTCTCATGATTTTCCAAATCGTAGGTGGCTCACTCTGGACCAACTCGTACTGGTCGTACGACGATACCCCTGGTGGTGCCACCGGCGTCTGGGCTGAGGTTTCTTCTTGCTAAACCTTATTCAGAACCCCTCTCGCAGAACTTCGGGTGTCCAAAGCGTCAACTAATACCTTCTTTCTTTGTTGTTTTTCCTCTTCTTGTTAAGCATGTTCTCATTTTCTGGATGTTTTTGCAGCCGAACTCTTTACCACCAGAAGCTTTTCGTAGCCGCATCGAATACGAAGCAAGCGTTTGCTTCGCGGCTGTTGCACCTTGATACTTCCTTTCCTACCCCTGTCGTAACTCTTGTATAAGGCACTTCTTCGTGATTGTGTCCTTCGGGGATGTACTTATCACAGTTCCTAATAAATGTATCTGACTTTTGGGACCTAGAACTTTGAGGCATCTCGTTTCGTTTGATATATGCGTGCTTGGACTCAGGCGACGACGATAGGATGGCTCGTACATGCCGGTGTCCGTAGCTAGGTCTAGTGAGTGGTGGTAAGGAAGAGCAGAGCTCCCTAAAGCAGTGTTGGTCCAACGTCACATGGATTCCCCATTGCGCCGCTGAACCAAGATGTATGAGGGGGAGTACTGAACCACTGACAGACCGTACCCCAAAGGATGGCGCTAATAGAATCCAGATAGCAGTACTCGTTGTTAATTAATAAAGCATGATCCTCCGCGTCGATGAGCAGAATGAATACCACCGAGGCGTTCACCAAGTGGCATGGCCATCCATCAAAAGAAAATAGTTGGGGATGTCATGCCCTGCAACTTGCACAATCTAGGTCGTGTTGAGAATATCAGGGATCGAGGGTTCATGAGTAGGTTTCTGAGCAGTAGGTCCAAGTCGACAGTAAAACGAAACTTACCTCGAAACCTGGAACACTGCTCCGAATGTGTTCTAAAGCATCAAAGGAGTTCACCTTCAATAGCTCGGCGATCTCACGGGTAGTGGTTAGCCTAAAAGATGATTTTCCTTTTGTTCTTGCTTGAAGGAAACTCTGGAGTGTGCTCGGTAACTCCTCTGGTATTTGGGGTAGTGTGAGGACCCCGAACTCCACCATCTTGGGGAATAACGGCTTAGTGCTCCCTCCCCCCGACGTGGTCGAATGCTCAAAGAGAGGATCCAGACCAATTAATGGAGTCTTTGTGTGACTGTGATAGAAGGGTTCAATGACGTGTAGCACCGTGATTTGTGGAAACGTCTGCGACTGGGGCAGATTCCGTGTCAGATGCTAGGAACAGATGGATGAGACAGACTTACAATGCAGTTCCATATTGAGAGACTATCTTCAGGAGACGGGGGGCGAATATTTAACAAGGTAAAAGATTGGACTTGAGGAGCATGGAGGGATGTCGCCAGTCGAATAAATCTCTCCTGCCACCGAAGATCGACCTTCGAATACACGTCATCCACTCCTCCCAGCTCCAGGCGTACTAGCCTGGGGAGATCTATGTCTATCACGTCGTTGTCCCAGAGCGCATTAAGACGGCGAGTCAACAATCTGAGATGCACAAGCCCAGTACACGACATGATCAGCTGCACCCATTTAGTCCATGAGGCCCATGATGTGTTAGGAGCACATGTCAAAGAAAGCAAGGCAGAGGCATCGAAACCTCTGACCCTAGCATTGACAAGACAAAGGGTATTTAACTTTGGTGATAAAGGAAAGCCGACTGGTAAGAGGCGCGGGCCTCTCATTCGCCACGCGGGATCACGGATAACAAGCGTTTCAAGCCTTTCCAAGTTTTGAAGAGAAGCCCACGCAGGAATCACAGAGAGATTCAGGCTTTGCAGGTCCAGGGTCAGATGGCTGCATTGTGTGATGGTTGCTAATAGCTCCGCTTCCAGCCCAGCACGTTTCGTTTCATCCCCTTGGGGTTTTGGGCTGAAAGCCAATGATAAAAGGTATTCTGAGATGCGTACGGTGAGAGCCTTGCCTCTAGAGCGCGCGCGCCAGCTACGGACGACGTCCAGATCGCGTGTAGTATACCTGTCGAGTTTCCAGCTTGTAAATAGCGCTGGCATTCCGTTTACAATATCGCGCCACGATGAGCAAACGGAAATGAGTTTAAGGATACGCCTGTCATGGACATAATTCTGATCGTGAAGCACAAAACAGAATATGTCGCTCAGGAGGGAAGGCGTGAGTGCCGCGATCGGCGCAAGGGAAGTGCGAACTTGGGCTGCACAAGTCTGGAGATGCTGTCGAGCCTTGCAGAGCTGAAGAATCAGACCATCAACGCGCCTGGCACAGTCTTCCAGGGTATCAGCCATCGCGACCGTTGAAGCATAGGATGCATCGCGAAGACTTGGTTCAAGCGCAAGGGTGGGAGGGGGTATTGGGATTGGCGACATGAATTCTTTCAACCAAGAAGTCATCGAATGATCAATACATTCCCAGAGATCGGGATCAGCTGCACGCAGCATCGTGAGTGAGGCTTAGCGGACTGTGAAGGTGGTTGATGGGTGTGAGAAGAACATTGAGTGACCAGTAGTGACAAGCGGTCAATACTCAAGCTGATCAACCCGAACAGCGATTAAGAATAAATCTAGTGATTCGTTCGCTACTAGTTGACACTCGTGGAGGAGAGTATACAGACTATAGTATTCTTGACGACCCAAAATAGAGATAGTTGAGCCTCCACCGTGCTAAGGTGATGCCAATATCTAGCATCAATATCAAAGGAAAGAAGGTTTACAGCTTTGGGACCTAGTCGTATACGTAACATAGATAAAATCAAGCATTGATATCCACACAGCGTGCCCCAAAGATAAAATCCACAATTATCGATGACAGAATTCCGACACCATGTACAGCACAGTCGAATAATCATCCTCTGCGAGAGAATATGTTGTCAGCCATCATCGCTCGCCCAAAGGGCATCCAAACGCCCCCTGATATAGTAAAGTCACATACCTCTTGCACTCAAGCTAACCTCCACCCTCACGCGCGGCGTCCCAGCTACAACATAGAACGTGCCCTCGCTGAATCCCAGTCTAACACAGTTATCGACGGTCCTCTTTGACGCTCGCGTCCCGCAATGCATATGGAGCGTCGAGGGATCGGACAAGTCTGGAGCAGGGTGCGTGTATCCTAGCAGCTCCCTATAGCTGAATGGCGAGTTGAGAGGACGGTCATCCTCTTCTGAGAAGGAAGTTTCTTCTTCTTGTTCATCCTCGAAGTGGTGGTAGCTGGGGTCATGCTGCCCATGAACTGCCGCTGACCCATGGGTGGCGTCATCACAGGGTATCACAACGGCATACTGCTCAGCTCGATATCCAACATCAATCACCCGCAATAGCACATCATGCGTGAAGTTCATCGGTATAGTCCCTAGCTCATCAGCGGTAATATTGATACCCTCACTCTGCTGCTGCCGCTGCTGGAGACGAAGAAGGTGAGGGGAAGGTACACGAAGGGATGTCCATGGAACGAGGACCTCGTCGTGCGTGCAGGGGGGTGTAGGAGTGGGAAGTGGGGGTGGACAGTAGGAGATGGAGACTGATTCGGTTGCGGTGGATGTGGAGGTTGAGAAGGATGTTGTGAAAGAGGTGAGGGTAGTCGTTTCGGTAGCTGTCGTAGTGGATGGTTCAAGCGTGACGAAGTGAGTGGTCGTGGTGGGTTCCACAGCCTAAACAAACGTAGGAAGAGATAGGGTCAGTATAGAAGGAGAGATGATGATAAAATGGACGAACATATGAAAGAGTTGGCGCGGCTGGAGTTTCCGTCATCGTCACCGTGACGGTTCGCGTTTTCTCTGGTTGCGCATCCTGTATCAGAGATAACCCGGGAGTCGAGAATATAACATCGAAGCCCTTTCCAATATGCCATTCTTCCCTTCGCATCACCACATCCCAGCTCGCCGTCGCTCCCAGACGGGGAGTTGGCACAAGGAACGTGCTCGCATCTGACGTGATGAACGTCGCCGTCGTAACTCCATGTTTAACACGGATGGCTTCCAATGTAGCAGATGGGAAGGAAGGTGGAGGGGTAAGAGTTGGAGACGCGGCAGATGACGGGGACGATAATAATGATGGAGAGTTCGTGAGCGGTTCTTCTTGAATGGGCACTTCAATCGTGCGCTCGATTTCACCAGCATCTCCGGTGAGATATATCGTCCGCACTGGAGAAGGGTTCGAAGTTTTCGTCCCAGTGGGTAGAACGATCTCAAGTGATGTTGTCCCGTAGACCACAATAGAAGGAGCTTGTTCTGCGCATCCCAGGCGCTCGCAAGCATCGCCTAGTTTGAATATAGTCGGAGGGGCATGAAGTGCGTTGGGTTCGTCTGCGAGGGCATGAACGGCACATGTAAGCCACAAAGCCGTAGCTGATAGCCAAAGCTTCAAACTTGGTTGGGGACGCCGTCCGTTCATGACGTCGTAACAAGTGATACAGAACTCGCTGAGCCTCACCTACTGCCCAGAGCTGGGGCTTGTGGGTTGCAGTGGACGGTAGACTGGGGCGGGCAGAGCGAGTAATAACTCGGACTTGAACCTCCTGACAATTGACATGATTTTCATAAGGATTGTGTGAAGCATGGCAGTAACAACTTTGCGCCGAGAAGTTGGCCTCTCGCAGCTATACAGAGTTGTCGTCCTCGATATTGGACGCACCATTGATGCAGTCCATGTTTGAGGGTCTCGGACTTAGAGAAGATGGAACGTCCACAGAAATGAGACGGCGAAAGAGTGACCGTGGGAATTCTGTCTGGCCTGAGAGAACGATGGGCCCGACCATGATGCATCATTGCATGACTAACATCTGTATGCTTGGATCAACCATGAGGACTGAAAATCTCTAAATTGATCAGCAATTGTTTCCGGACGTGTTTTTGATATGTGCTGAGTGATGTCTCCCACCTCGGCGCTTCAGGCTATTGGTGTGAAGTCATATACTGCGTCACTGGAGGGCCAACTGCATGATAATTGACTTTGGTTCATATTATTCTAAAGCACAGCACCGGCCGCAGCGCCGAGGAGGCCCTCGCCTCGGGTTCAGAGTCTCGGCTCCTCCCCGAAGTGCGGAGCATTACTTTTCTTTTTGCTCCCGACACCGGCTTATATCGCAATTTCATTAAGGCAGTGCTCAGATAAGAGCATAAAATCCAAAGAGAATATATGGGGAGGTTGGGCGCAGCCGCCGGCCGCGGGGACATGGCGCTCATCGCACTCGGGCATCCATCACCCGGGCTTGACGAGGGAAATGATGTCAGTGATGCGATGGAAAACCAAGGCCGTCTACAAGGCGTTTTTTGGAGTAGCAGCAAACCGTAGAGACGTAAAAATGAGGGGAATGTTTCTGATAATAATCGCTATAAAAGAGGGCAAATGTGCCAGTGACATTGATTCATTTGAGAGACATGACCCAAATGGACGGGATATCGCGCTATTTACATGTGTTGACGCAGTACGGGCTCGCCGTCGATAGACCGGGACGATAATCCTGTGCCGGGATATCTGCTCCATCCCTTATACGACCTCCCATCTGTTCTGCTTGCTTTTTGATCTTTCTGTGTCCTGCTCTTTGTGCTTTCCACCCCTCTCCTCTCCTCACGACCGCCACGCCCTCTCAACCATGACACGACGAGCACTATTACATGTACCAAGTACTGTAGCAACAATAGCATGGGCGCTCATCTCGTCCATGGGCGCACTAGCCCACCCTACTGCAGTAATGCAGCTCCAGCCACGCCAGAGTGATTCGTCCTCTGGTGGAAGCAACACCAGTAGTACGACTATTATCGTTGAGTATCATTCAATTTGCAATGTTACGCTTGGGCCACACCATCCTCACCCAGTCCCTATGCCATGTCATAATGGTTATCCTGAAAACTTCTCTCTCTTTAGGTCGCAGGCGTTGCATCAGCCGTCGTCGTCGTGCTCTTTATTGCTACCGTCGGCATCCGTAAAATGCGAACGGCCCAGACCGCCCAAGCTGCGGAGACTCGGCGACCGGGCACCACAGCGCAGGCAATCCTATCTGCCAATCCATCATCCACGGCCAACGGCAACTCGACTACCACAACGACCACTGCGACTAATGCTAATGGTACTGCGGCGCCCGCTGCTCGTCGTGCTCGACGTAATCGGTTCGTGTGCCTTGAATCTATATTATATTATCACATGGCCATTTCATCTCACTTTCTCCGCAACATAGGCGAAGAGCCAGTCAAATCAGCACAAAGTCCCTTCCGGCGTACAATGAAGAGCCTGGCGACGAGGAGCTCGTCCTTGTGCAGTAAGTCATGCGCGATATATCATGCATCAGATGGCGACTAGCGATTGGCGGCGCCCGTGTGTGCCCCTTACCTAAATGCTCACCATTTGCTTCCCCGCCTTATTTTGATTCATTCAGACGTGTGAACGAGCCAGAAGATCTTCAGGCTGATGAGTACGTCCACAATTCTTGATCATTTTGGCTGTGCTTGACGGCTGACAGCTGACGTTTCTCGATCTCTCTCCTGCTAGCCATGGCGATGATGATGATGAGGATGATACCCCTGGCGCAGACGAATCTCAGGTCACTATCACGTCAATCCCTGCCCCATCCATTGCTCTCCCTCGACCCACACATCGTGTCAACCCTTCCGTCGACTCGGTAGCCACCGGTTCCGCAGACACACATGGCAGCAATCAGTCACAAATCAACCTCCTGAGCCACTCGCATTCGCGAACCCTGTCAAACTCACCTTCGTATATCGACGTACGTGGAGAAGCACCGCCATATGCTGAACGCAACTCGGGGAGCGATGAATATACGGATGTCATGCCGAGACCTGTTACGGCTGCCAGTCAAAACCGAAGGAGCATTACGAGCCGGATGTTTGGGTTCTTCACTGGTGGTGGTAATGGTGCGAACGGGAGACCACAGTCGGGTCATGAGCATCAGCGCTCGGGCTCTGTCCCCATGCTCCACCTCACGGAAGCGGACCCTGCGACCCGTCCTCGGGCTGACACAAACACCACCACTACGTCTACCGGCGCCGGTTCAACAGAAGGAGAGAGGCATAGCCTCTTCCTCTCGCGCTCGCGCTCCCCATTAGGCGTCCCGATCATGAGCGCCAACACGAATGCCTCGTCCGCGTCACTCGCTCCCTCAGCGTTCAGCCATAATCGTAATCGATCAGGATCGTCGCTGAACACGATGGACCCTTCTGCACGCGGACACTTGACTTCTCCCTCGACGTCATCTATTTCCAGCCCCTTGGTGCACACTGTTACTCGGACAGACTTCCGCTTCCCTAAAGCTGGCCCTACGCCCGATCAGCTCAAGTTCTTGAGCTCACGGGAGACGTTGGGCAGGTTTGGTGTGCCGTTCGGAGAGGAGGCTGAGAGGAGTTATCCTAGCGAGCGACCACCGCCCTTCCAGGCTTCGACATCTGGAGAAGCGAGTGGGAGTGGTGGTGCTGGGCAGCAGCAGTTGGATGATGAGGACCCGATCAGGATGAGAGCACGTCCGGCAAGTTGGGTGCGCAACTTGACAAGGCCGTTCGCGGCTGAGGACGAGATAACGGAGACTACGCGCGAACCTGCTACTCCTGCTGATGCAGAGGCCGAAGCAGAGGCTGTGGATGCGAAGGGAGACGCCGAGGCTAATCGCCAAGCATCCACGTCCACTGCCGCTACGTCCCCTACTATCAACACCACGAATCTCATCCAGCCGACGAAGGGTAGCAGGATATCAGCCATTCCTGAAGTGCCTACGCCCATCTCGCCGACGAGCCCTCCGTCGCAGCAGATCCCTGGTCGCACGCACGCACATGCCGACTCACTCCACGGCTCGCTATCTGCACGCAACTCGCTTGTGTATAGGAATTCCCTGACGGCGAAGCGCCAGTCTCAGCACTTGCAACAGCAACTGCAGCAGTTACAGGAGCAAGGGCCAACACCGAAGCTGCCAGAAGACATCCCACTTCCTTTATCTGCGCACCCGTCCATACGGTCGACGGTCTCGAGGTATCATTCGACGAGGGATCATCATGATGGGTCTTCGCCTAGCACACCTACGATGTCGACCCCGAATGAGTTTGGCGAGATGATACCGATGCCGGCGGTTGGAGAAGAGGGTGTTGAGGGTGCAAGTGGGAGTGGGTTGGAGGCTGCGAGGTCACTGAGCGTCGCTTCGGCGCATACGCCTCGGTCATCTAGTGGCAGGTCGAGAGCGAGCTCTGTAGACTCGTTCGTGTCTGCGCCCGATACTGTCCGACATGGTGAAGATAGTGGGGGAGCATCACCGAGGGGCGAGCCCGAGTCCGCAGTGACAGCTTCAACGCCTACATCATAGTCTCCTGGGTTCATTGTGTTGAAGATACCCCATTCATATTTTCCACCCTCTCATCTCTCTCTTCCTCCCATCTCACGTTATTCCATCTCATCTCACCTTGACGACACTCATACACATACTACCTCATCACGCATCAAAATGTCTGCTTGCTTTGTCGGATTTCCACTTTAATCTCCCTGCATATTAGCTTACGGTACAATCCAAGTTATTCTTTTCTGCAATCCACCCTTGACAGCCTTTGTGATTGGCCCGTTTTGGTTGGTTCACGATAGATATCCCCACACGAAATGACTGCCTCGGAGTTGAGGCTTCTCCAAACAACATCAACATGAGCCTCCCTCCGACATCACCAAGTATCAGCTGCACGGAATATCTCGGGTGTTCATATAATCTGATGGAATCTCAGGAAGTGAAAAGTCAAAGAATGGTTGTCAACTGTCCAGTAGATGCCGCCTACAGCGAGCGCAGCTGCAATGCTAATGGTTATCAAGATTGGCGCCCTATCAGAAAACTCACACCCTCGCTATTCAGCAATTCTTTTCCTGGGCAGCGGGGCCTCTAGGTCTGATGGCTGTGCGGGATGATATTGAAGATAAGCAAACAGTTAAGCGGAAACTCGCTCATATCATGTGTGTCTGCCGCTTGTGGCATGAGCTTGTCAACAGCATTTCAGAGCTATTCATGCATCTATCCTGGCCTGACCTCAATGATTCCTGCCTTGACCAGTCCTACATGAATCTCATAAAATACCTGAAAGAATGTGCTAAAACACAACCTCTTGATATATCTATCAGCAATGACAACACACAATGTATTTTTTGGCAGGCTCATACAGCCATTGGTTGTTAGGACCATAATCTTGGACTGGAGATAGCAAAGATGGCACAACAGGATGCTGAATTGGCTTGTTGCACATACACACATCTGGGTATCACCTTGCTATCCAGGTTTGCTTGTGCCTTCTTACTTTGGCTACCAGAAAGACACTGCCTGATGCAAAAAAGTAGTTGTTCCCCAGAGGTTTGGCTTATTTCCCCAGAGAGGGCAATTGCTCCCTGGAGGGGGGTAATTGTTCCCCGGAAGGGGTGTAATTGTTCCCCGGAGCAGTTGGTTGAGTTCTGTAGGAATCCGGGGCAGGGCCCATCGGGATGGAAGACAGAACTAAAGATTATAACTACTACGGAGACAATATATATACACAAAAGCAATTGAGCTTATACTCTAACACACCCCCATAAGCGAGAACGCAATGCGCAACACAAAAATGA
>WIDE01000015.1:0-13109 GCA_015039315.1 Clavulina sp. PMI_390
ATAGTAACAAGTGGTTCTATTGACGTGCTTAGTGTAAAGAGTTTCATCCCTAGTCTAAGTGAAGCACGGGTAGCCGGTGTACCTCATTGTAGAGGAACGGTATCCAAGCGATTGCGTTGGTGATCGTTGCTACGGGCTTTGTACACGTTGTTAGATCGTACTAGCTAGTGCGGTCGCCCTCGGACCTGTTTGTCGGGTCACCCCAGCAGTCCCTGTGTGGACACTCCCCCGTGGTTCGTTTGCGGATCACATCACGTCGTAGCTAGAAGATTGATTTGCACGAATAATCGATTTTCTCATCTACAGCAGCAAAGAGGGCAGCCATGCCTCACTCAAGAAGTGAGCACCAATGAGCATAGCTATGCATCAATGCTACAGACCTAAGGAAAGCGCACAGTACTTAGAGATGTATTATTGATGAAATTGACAAGATACTTCTGACGAGCGTTCAATAATTCGACTAATTTGTCATCCTATTCTATCGTCGCGCCTGCAGGGCCAAACCTTGCAACTAATACCTAGCCTCTTGCCCATCCTATGCGGTGATAACATGCCATTTCTGCGCAAACGCTCCTCTTACACAGCGTCATTTCTAGCACAGCAGGCGATTTAGACCTTATCTGAATGTCCTCAGAGCCTTGGACGCCTTTCCATGAAAACCGTTGGCTGCGGCCCGCAGCCACCGCATGAGCGGCTAGAAACCACAAGGGATCATTTATGAGAGAATCCGTGCATGTGGCGCTGGAGATCTCGCTTTCTCCTAGAGATCACAGTCAGATCGTCAGTCTTAATCTCCTTCATTGGCATGAATGAATTGGACATAGCCTCCACGCTACCCATCGCGCGGCCGGGCAATATAAGAAGCGAGCAGCCCATTCTACAAACACTGATAGGCAAAACCATTTCCCTTGAAGATGGTGAAGTTTGAGAAACAGCGCTCCTTCACAAACCTACTCCTTCGTAAGGAGCTTTCGCGAAAGGGATTGGCTCGTTAATCGCCACGCAAGCTCCAGGTATCAAAGATACGTTCAAAGGTACATTTAGAGAACTAGATGTCAAGGCTTTCCTTCCGGGTAATGAGGGGTCGTATGAAGAGGTAACTATATATAATCCAAAGATCGTTGATAAACCATTTGAATACACACTCGACGTAGGAAATTGGGAGTGGAGAGGGGCAAACAATGGTCAATCTCAATGATCATTTGGACACAATGCCTACCCTCTCGCTGAATAGTAAAGAAAAGTTTGGTATTGACCCAAAAATGCCATTTATCTCAATTGGGACATGAGGATATGGCCCTCCTTCTTGATCGTGTTTACAACGGACGTGTGATGTTATCCATTCATACTGTATGGGAACAACCATAAGTTCATGGGTGGTGACCTGTGACCAAGTTCACGGCCAGAGGCCGTCGGTTCACTAGTTCATACCCTGCTGTGACATGTGGCCAGGAAGGAAACATCCTCCCATGCACAGTCCAAAAGCGACAGACTCATTCCTTGCCAATCTAGTGCTCACGGAAGCTTACTACGGAAGCTTACTATAAGATATATCCCAGGGGCCAGGGTCAAGTCGTGCTCGCCTTTGCAACGCTTTAGTGCATTCGATATCCATTGACAGGTGGATATCTGATCGGCCAATTGGCCCGCATATCTGAAAAATACACTGTGGGTGACCCTCTCCTCAACTTCCTCGTTTATCAACTCAAGTACTTGTTCATGCTTGCTGCCACTTTTTTTGAGGATTTTTGGGAGTTCATGCTGGATTTTTGGAAATTTTGATTATTTTATAAGCGCTCACCGCCATCGGCCTTGGTGGCCTGTGACCATGGCGATAGGTTCGGTTCAAAGGGGTCCGCGGCGCGTGACTGAACTTATGGTCGTTCCAATACAGTAAAAGGCCATAGTAGGCCTCGTCTTTACAGCAAAGACCCCACCCAAGTTATATGGCTCCTCACATCTTGCGTAGCATAGGCGACGATGGCAGAGAAGAGAATTTCTGTGGTAAATGTAGAAAGGTGATTGCTGAGCTTTCACCCCAAAAGATCAGTAACGGCGGCAAGCGCCAAGTCCCCGTCTGTTGCAGCCTATGCTATCATCCTTTGAGAGAAAATAACAATCCTTCACTCGTAATTCATGCTAGAACGCTAGAAATTCTCCCTATAGGAGCAAATGACTCTGTGAATACGATATAAGCTCTCATGAATCGCTCAACATTCTAATATCCTCGCTCCTCGCTCCTCGCTCCTCGCCACTCGGACTCAGTGCTCGATAAGATCCAATTGCCTTCCGGCGCCCTCACCACGGAATATCCACCTCTAATTATTCTACCCCGCCCTACCGCCATGGCACTCGAGTATGGGACTTTTGACTGTCATCCTAAGCAAGAGGCGGCCCACCCAATCACTAGTATATAGGGCTCTGTGTAAAGCCACGAGTTCGGAAGAGAGAGCAACAACAGCAGACCTACTTGACCGGACGCGAGAGATCATAAATGAGACATGGGGAGCAAGTCCAACGAATGAGCGTATATGGAATGCGCTCCACAAGAGCGAACATATATCCCGAAATGTTAAACAGTTCCTGTGGAAATGCCAACACGGTACCCTAAAGATAGGCTCGTACTGGACAAAGATGCCGGGTTACGGGAACCGGGCAGAATGCTCCTTATGCGGAGAATTAGAGACCATTGATCACATTCTATTTGAATGCGAGCAAGGAGCCGGGGAAGAGGCCTGGAGGCTAACTAAAGGTGTCCTGGAACAAAAAGGGGTACCATGGCCGAGACACATGAATATCCACACTATAATAGGTATCCCCTTTGCCAGTCATAAAAACAAAGAGGGAAGAAAACTCCAGGGAGCGTCAAGACTGATGCAGATTGCCATAAGCGAGACAGCCTTCCAAATCTGAAAGCTCTGATGCAAGAGAAAGTTTGATCGAGCTGGAGATGAAGCAGAGAAAAAGACCCATCATAACGAGACACGACACGCGCTTGCACAGATCCTGAACATTAGACTGAGAGACGACATAGCGCTAACACGGAAAACGCGCTATGGTAGGAAAGCAATCAAGCCAGAGACAGTCCTCAGAACATGGAGCGGAATACTTCAGGACGAACAATATTTACCACCTGACTGGCTAAACATACGAGGGGGGGTTTTAGTGAGTATTACACCACGACGTTTCAGTGGCCGCACCCGTCAGGGCTGCGGCTGATGTGGTGATTGAGACTCACACTGTGCCTATACAGCGGCACGTGCTTAAAGGCATTTCCTCCCGGTGAATGGATTATGGATTATGATTATGTTCAATCTGGGCACTGCCCACGACTCAGCCTCGGTGATACTAACGTATTTACCGATTAAGGCTTCACCAAAAAAAAAAAAAAAAAAAAAAGAGGCGGCCCAGCCCATCTGAGTACAAAAGCGTGATTATCGGCCGTCTCCAGTTTCGAAAGCTCACGGAAAGTTTGAAATTAGAATACTATGCTATTGAGATCTGTGATCTCTCTTCTGCGTAGTGCGAGCGGCTTACGGAAGACCCTCAATTACGTTGAGCCCTAATAGCACTGAGCAAAACGCCCTTCTCGCTTCGCAAATCAGATAATCAGCTTCGCGAGCAGTCCGCTTGATTATTCCACTTCCTCAAAATAACTAAATGTGTCGTGGGCCAGTTCCACAGTTTACCGAGTTTAGACAGCGGCACGTTATGTGAGATGGAGCTATGCGGCTAATTGTTTCTGGCAAGCTGTAGAGTGCACTACGACAGCTGATTGATATGCACATTGCATATAACGGCTGTCCTAACAGTGATATTTCGATGGAGCAGACGAACGCTATATTGAGGTTGGCAGTCCGATTGTCCGAAGGAACGCTGTTCAGATCTGGAGGTGAAGCTCCACAAAACTCACCACCAATCAGCGATGCATAAACTATCCCGCGGGAGCTGTCCATATTTCCGAAAAATACTATTGTTAGCCCCGAAAGCCGAAGCCCCAGTACCTACAAAACCCTCCTATTCAGTCGGGGATGTTCGTAGAAGTCGTGACCGGACCCATCCGCGTGCCGTCACATCGTCACGGTTACGACTCCTCCCCTTCCTTCACCTAGTCTCCTACTTAGCGTCCCACTGTCATTGTCGCCACATTACACTCTGCTGTTAAGACATGGCAAAATATCAGACGTACGTACTGTACTGGAACGACCATAAGTTCAGTAACCCGCTGCGGACCCCTTTGAACCGAACTTGTCGCGATGGTCACAGGTCACTAATGCCGAGGCGGTGAGCGCTTATAAAACGGTCAAAATTCTCAAAAATTCAGCATAAATTCCCGAAAATCCTCAAGAAAGGTGTTGACAACCATGAGCGTGTGTTTGAGTTGATAAACGAGGAAGTTGGTGAGAGGATCGCCCGCACTTTATTTTTCAGATATGCGGGCCAATTGGTCGATCACATATCGGCCTGCCAATGGATATCAAATGCACTCAAACGTTGCAGAGGCGAGCACGGCTGGGCCGTAGAGTACATTTAATAGTAAGCTTCAGTGAGCACTAGATCGGTGACGAATGGGTTTGTTGTTTTTGGACTGCACACGGGAGGGCATTTTCTTCCTGGCCACATGTCACAGCTGGGTATGAACTAGTGAACTAACGGTCTCTGGCCGTGAAGTTGGTCACAGGTCACAACCCATGAACTTATGGTCGTCCCCTACAGTACTTGTCACGAGCTTATACCAGTGGGAAGTTATTTTTTTTGTCCTTGTGTTGGCCTTCTCGTCGTGGTCGACACATTTTCTCCATATCTGTGACGCGTCTTTGACTCCGTTGGCTGTCTCAAGTCCACTTATATCCCCTCTCGAGCCTATCCACCATACATTTCTTTGGGCTCGTTACTCTCTCCTTGTACTCTACGTAAGAAACTGACGGCCAATGACTTCGCGTTAAATGAATACACCTACGGGGTACGACTTCTTCCTTTTTTTTGCATTGCATCTTGTACTAAGTGTTTACTCCTTCGAATGTAGCTCTAATCGCTTTCTCAGCCATGCTTCCCTGGGCTCACCCTCTCAGCCTCAGACCCTCCAGCGACATCGTCCCATTATCCTGCGCTTGATTCCACACTGGCTTTACACCGACTTCACGGCATAGCGCTTCCAGCGCTCCATTCATCCAACCACTTTTCATCCCATCCTGATGTATATCCTTGCTGGCAGCCCATCGTTATCTAAGTCCGCTAACAACTATGTATCTTCTCTCCTTTACAACCTACCTGACCCCTCTACGCCTCTGCCCTCAATCACATGCTGCGCGGCCCGACCCCCTCTGTTGGCCCTTCCTTTACCTTCCTACCATGCCATCGTATTCATGTACGTTATACGCGCTTATGTATTATACTGGATGGGTATAATCATGACTAATTGACCCTATATTCTGCCGATCCCGATGAATCGTGATACATCTGGATATGAAATGATTCATGATGCATCTGGATACACCTGGATACGTGTATCCGGATGCATATGATATACATGGGCACCTCCAGGGAGGATGGATCACGATTTGCGTGGTGTCCTGTCTATTCATAGTTCTGCGATGAATCGACCTACCTTGAGGCGCCGAAGTTGCGTGCCTGTCATGCGTATGAGCAGATGGAGCAAGTTAACAAGAGAATCTCAACTTATCTTCAGTTGCTGGTATGATATATCTTGAGCTCTCGTCCGCTCGAAATTAAATTAACCAATCATCTGAATTTCTGTTACAGCCCCATCCTTTCCTCTTCTACATGTGGCTTCATCGGCCAAGCACAACATTCCCTCCTTTCCCGTGGTTTGTGAAGCTCACAGTCAATTGGGCCTGGTACTGGAAAAATCGCAATATGTGGCGCTTCGTGTCAGTATTATCTTATTAGTCTTCTATGCACTATAAAAAACACCCTCTTTTGGGATATCAACCTTGCGTGCAATACCCTCCGAGTCAGCCGGGTGAAATGTCTGTCAACCCTTGCTCGTCGCCACACACCGACCTAAGGCCTACTTCGTTACTCCAATGGACTATGGCTTGCTCTCAGATCGCTCGCTCGAGTCTTGCTTCACATTGGGAATTCCCTTGACTAGCACAATGCCCGTTCTATTAGCTGAAAGCGGAGTGTGCAGTACTTCCCAGATGCCGCTACTTTCTATTGAAAGCCGATCATCTGTGTAGCTGTCAGGCTCCCTTCCAGGGCCACAATAGCAAGGTAGTTTCTCATGAGAGAGGAAGTTCATGCCGAACATGGATTCCGATCTGCATCGCTCGGAACCTTCATGGTATACAATTGTATTCCTCGTAAAGCGTATCATTTTGTGGACAGGTATGCATTATTTTTTGGGGGGTCTGTACGGTATTATACACAGCATAGTTTCTAGCACCGGTCACTGTCGCTTGTGATCACCAGATAGACGGAATTTTCACCTAGGGTCTTGTTACGGAGGCACGAAGCTGTAGGGCATTCTTAGAACCAATGATAGAAGACATATGTCGAGTTTGTATATATAGGAATACCCTGTGGCTGTAGCGACAGGCCATCTGGATGAACCAAGATAAGCAAGGGGCCAGCATAGGCGGGTGTAATCAGAAGGACCTAGGCGTCGTAGAACAGATTGAATGGAAGGCTTAAGCTTGCTATCGAACCCCATAGGACCCTATAGCCATATCGACAGGTTCAATTAATCTTGAGCCTACACATCTCTGGATTTCACCCTCGGTCTCTACGACTGGCACACTCGTATGTTGTTCGAGTAGAATCAACGTGCGTCATCACTAACGCGCTCCGCTCCGCTACAAAGATTGCTCTTCTCATGAATGCAAAGACATCATTAGGTGCGGCATCATTCTGCCGCATTCATATCAAAATTCATCTAGCTTTCGCAAATCTGGAGGGCTCTTTATTCAAAGGGCCACGCAGCTACCTTGAGGTGGTCTTAATCTGGTATCGTTATCAAGGTCTTGTTTACACCATTCTGAGAATGTATTGAATCTCTGTCATTGTTGAATGAAGCCTACGGGTACCTTATTAAATTGTGGCGTCTCCTTGTCGCAATCTAAATGACAGTGGTCTCATCCCAAATCGACTTCCTTCTGAGAGCTGCATCCCTCAGTTTAACTATCCGGGTTCCGACGATTCAATGGCCGGCACTGTCCTTTATTTTTTCGGATGGCCAAACGAGAGGTTTCCAATGATCGTTTCCCTATAAATATATGGCCTCAATATGCTCTGTGCGTCCATCAGGCCCATATTAGCCCCTCCATGGCGCGCGAATTCCCGACAGCTAAAGGGTCTGGCCCGACCACATCCTATCGTCGTCCCCGTCCGAAACCTCAGATCGTCCGCAGCTTTGGGGTTCCAGATAAACCTATACCCACACATATACTCGAAAATTTCGGGCTCCTTCCTTCATTATCAAACTTGTCCCAACTCGGTGGCACTACTCTGCTTGATCAAATCTATGATGTTTGTGGGCATTTTCGTACTAATGAAGAGCACCACTTACTGAATCATCGACTGTAATTTAGTATTTACGCAACCTACCACGAGGCTCGAACGACTATCCTGATACCTTGCGACTACTGCAAGATGCATGTTCTCACATCCGTTGCACTCCTCCACGGCTCAATTTGTCTGGTGTTACATTTGATAGAAGGGACACGTTGGGGCGTGGTGGCGAGGTGACTGTTTACAACGGTCAAAGGAATGGAGAACGTGTGGTGGTTCGAGAAGTATTATTGCCAAAGAAGGAATGGAAGACCGAACGAGGACAGCATATCTTTCAGGTCATTGTCAGATCCCTTTTAATAGAGCTTATATCTTATCTTTTCCCCCTAGCTTGTGCATCGTGAAGCAATTACACATTCTCAAATGGACCATAAGAACATTCTCCCATTCCTTGGAATATTTCACGAAGATGCAGAATCACCACCGCTGACCATTGTGTCATTCATTGAGCGAGGCTCGTTATATAGCTTGCTGCAGGAGCAGCTGTTGGATTTAAAATGCTTTCAACGCCTCGTGAGCTATTCTTGATTCTCTCCGCAACAAACACTCTTTGACCTCTTGGATCCTTCCCTCAATACTTTTCTCGCCACTTTCTCAGCTTCTTGGTATCAGTCGTGGCGTAGAATACCTACACTCGCGAAATCCCCCAGTTATACACGGTGACTTACACCCAGTAAGTACCCCTCGCAGGGGGGTTTGCGACCTTATGTATTTCACTAATGCATCACCATTTCGGGGCATCACACCAAATCTCCACTGAACAGGGAAATGTTCTACTCGATTGGGATGACCGTGCGTATCTTTGTGATTTTGGACTCAGTCGGATCCGCCACGAGGTTACCCGGACCCGTTCGATGGTAAACAGCCAAGAGGGAGGCTACTATCGCTACATGGCCCCTGAACTTACCCAGGAACTGGAAGAGAGGTTCCGTACAAGTCAGGAAAGCGATGTATTCTCTCTTGCAATGACGTTCCTCCATGCCTGGTCTGGAGAAAAACCATTCGGTGGTAAATGGAACGAGTGGCAAGTGGCTGAGTTGTTCCAGAAACGGGAGCGACCCCCGCGACCTCCATTTGAAGTCGATCTTGCAGACCCCGAAGAAGCAGCTCTGTGGAACTTGATTGTAGAGATGTGGGCACATGAACCAAGGCGCCGCCCATCTGCTGCTACTGTTGTCAAACGCCTGACACTTATATTTCCAGCGGAAACCCCCGCAAATGGGCGCCTTGGCTGTGTTAAGGACGGTGCTGCTGTCAATGGAGGGGTAGGAGAAGGCTCGGTGATAGTTGAACATCCACATCGGGCAGCTACCATATTGCAGGCATTATGAGACCGAATATTTCCCTATCTCTTTCCCCATCATGAAACTACTAAAACCAAATATTATATACCGGTCTCAATGGCCTCTATGTGTTTATTTCTTGGCGGGTCTCACTGACAATCCTATGGACCTTATTGAGAGAAAGAGGTCTACGTCCTTTCATCATTTGAGATGCGACCATCTCTTATAAGCTGTGTTGCTCCCTGCATTGAATTAGGATCAACATTGGCGCCGGAATCCCTGTCAGGGCGCATATTGTATCTATGAGAAACTTGACGTTGTATTCTAATACAATCGCAATTGAGTTGCTATTGGCTTAGCGCCCATCCTTGCGGTGATGGCGCCAAAGTCGTCAGCACTGTCCCCATGCGTCTATCTTCTCATTAGCACGAGGCATCGCTGCAGCGCATTTGACCCATCGCTTTCCCCATAATGGGAATTATGCACTGGCCCCACGGACCGCATTTCCTGACATGCGCGTGCAATAGTCGCGGTTTTTGGTCGATCACCAACCGGCCTCCAAAGCACTCTCGGACGTCTCCGCTTATGAACTGTGGCACCATTTCTCTCCAATTGCCTCAGCCACGCTTCCTCGCTTGGTCCTGGTGCTTGAGCCCCCTTGAGATTTCCTGGTAGTCATTTGCAACCAATTGCCTCGTGTAGCGCCAGGGGCCCACGACTACATAGCCACCAGTCACCAGGCTGAGTGAGGACCTATCGACGAAAAAAAGGCGGTTCTAGATCCCTACCAATTTTTGTTGGGTTCCCAGCCCACCTGGCCTTTGCGCTATCCCGCCCCGCCCCCCCTTTTTTTTGACACAAAAACGACAACGGACCGGTCGTAATGCCCGTAAGTAAAGTATATCAACTTAATACCCCTCGACTAATCGTATGAACTATAGGCACCAGTAAGAAGGCGGAGCCATACGCAGTCATCCTTTGGTCAGACTCCGTCACTACGTCGGAACGTAAGTCATTCCCTGGCTATGCTGAAAGGCAGAGGTAGTAATGGTTAATTTTGTGTTTGGAACCATACTCGCTGACTTCTTTGCTTGTTCACCTGTCCAGAACGTACACGATATAGATGATAGTTACGATAGCGATAACCCTTCGCTGATCTGGGGGACATTGGATGCCCCTATCTTGGCGCAACTGGGAGTTGCGTCGCCAAGTAGCGTGTCTCAACTGTCCGCTACCGAGGCCAACACCCTGATTGATCGGATCCATAGTGTATGTATCCGTTCCATTCTGCCAGAAGTCGTTTGTGATGAGCTGTCTTCATCTCGCTAGATATTGCAAAGCCAAGTTGCTAGATCAAAAGAGCACCAAAATACTTTACGACTCCTCCAAACTGTCTGTTCCCAGTTCCTTACCCTTCCCACAGTCTTCCAGCTCCAGAATCTTGATTTCGACAGAAGAGACGTCCTAGGACGAGCAAGCGATACTACCGTGTATTCTGGACGTTGGAACAATCAAGATGTGGTTGTCAGAGAAGTACTTCTTGCTCCTAGGGAATGGTCGACTCCTCTTGGAGATAAAATCTCGCGAGTAATAACATACTTTTTCTTCTCGTCTACTGATGTTTGTAACTCACCCGTTGTTCGATATAGCTAGTCTGTCGTGTTGCTATTACCCACTCGCAGCTCCACCATGCGAACATTCTCCCATTTCTTGGAACCTATCATGAAGGGCCCAGCTCGCCTCCGCTCATCGTTGTGCCTTTGGTCGAACGAGGATCGCTTGATGATTTGCTTGCCGACCAAAACCAATCACTCCACGCTGAACACCTCCAAGGCCTCGTGAGTACTTATGATATATATATATATATACTTCTGGGCTCCATATCCTCATTTTTTTTATTCTACTTCGTCGGCACGTGAACCAATCAGCTTGTTGGTGTCAGCCGTGGGATAGCCTATCTTCATTCTCAGCAGCCACCTGTCATTCATGGCGACCTTCACCCAGTAAGCATTCCTTCGGGTTGGCAGGCCAATGAGGTGAATGTCCTGCGCGAAGTGTACTGAAAAGCAATAGGGAAATGTTCTCATTGATAGATCTGGGGTTCCTTTGCTGTGCGATTTCGGCTTGAACCGGCTCCGTCACAATATTACCAGGATACACGGAATTCCAGAAGGCGAAAGTATTCTTTTCCTTGCTCCAGAGCTGTCGACATCACCCGACGAAAGGGTCCAACCCACACTTGCGAGCGATATCTTCTCGCTTTCTATGACCTTCTTCAGTACTTGGACTCGCGAAAAACCTTTCTCTGGGGTACGAAACAAATGGGAAATAGCTTCATGGATAGGACAAGGGCGAAGACCGGAACGGATGGATCCTGCGATCTCTCTACTTCTTGAAGTGGAATCAGCGCTTTGGCAGTTGATCGAAACCATGTGGGCACAGGAACCAGCTAGTCGTCCATCCAGTGGTGACGTTGTTCAGCGCTTGGAACAGATCTTTTTACTCGGTAAGGTTTCTGAATCATACTTTTTACGTAGCCCTCCGCTACTTTCCATCTTGAGGTACTGATCTACGTCAGGTACTAACTAAATGATGGCTATTTTGTAGGCGATCAAGCAGTTAAAAGGATACCTATCGCAACTCGCTCTACCTCGGTTCGTTCATCTCGCGGTAGTGGTGCGTCTAGCCTACATGTAGAGTGGCCTTGGTTTCTTACAAGGCTGGATCACCGCTTCAGATGACTGTATCTCTACTGGTGCTGACCCTGACCCTGCGGGCACTGTCATGTTGCAGCATGACACTCGATTAGTAGGGTCAAACCCTCCCCCTATTTTAGATGCGTCGCTGCCGGATGCGGGTATGAACAGAGTAAGTAGTGTGAACCCTTCACATCTACGCTTTCCTCACGAGCGCGTGTTAGGGTCTTGAGACAGGGTCCTCGCACTTTAACAGATCGACAGACAGCCAAAGACAAAACAATGCTCAACCTGCCAACCAACAAAACGCCCACACCAACCCCGTCGCATCAACATGGGCGTTCATCGTGGCCGTCGCAGCCAGTTTTCTTCGGTTCGGTAGGTGAAGACATTGCCCCTCCTAAACAGCGCTGTCAGGTGCATTCAGGTGTGGTCAGGGTGTGTGTGCTTGTCAATGATGGAGAGCAGCGAGAGCAGCGTTTCTAGCACCATTACTATTTTGCCTTCGGTCTTTCAAAATTTTTGAGCTGTCCACTCACCGCTAAAGCGCATGACTTCTCGTATGTCGTATTAGTGTTGCTTCCATTGTGCAATACAAACACTTGTTGGAAACGGAGGGCATCCATGCACGCTACAAGCCACCGCGTGCCTAGTAGCTACTCAATGAGCGCTGCTGACGAAGGAATCGGTGGGACACATAAGTACTCATCACTAGCACATCCTTCACTGCCCCCACCTCTGCCACTAGCCAAAAAAGAAAACTCGCGTTAGACGCCTTCCCATCATACATTCTATCAGTACTAACACAGCGCAAACATTCAAGAATCATGCAGTTACTAGCGCCATCGGTGCTACACATAGATCTATGCTCCAATTATCACGACCGTAGATCAACTGACGTGACGCCTGAGTACTTAACCCCTACTGCCAAGGGCAGCCGCCCGTCGGAGACTGGAAGGAAGACTCCATCTCATAGTGAGTTTTTACGCCTGATAGATGTTGGATGCACCAGTCCGTCTCAGAGCCCAGGCACTAGGTGAAAACGAGGCCCGAGATATGGCTCATCGGCGATCAGACAATAGCTTCTGTGCCGCGAACTCCATCACTCCGTGCAGCACTCAAGGAAGCAGTTTGTGCAAAGAACTTTCTCGAAATTGGTCAATCAGCATTCTGACGGATGGAGATATTGCCTCGTCGTCCATACCGGGTATGCTTGGGCCCCGTTCACATACTGGGGTATCAAGGAAACCAGACCAAATCTATAAAGTGCGTCTAGCCCTATTCGCGACCGGGACAAAACATGTTAATAGCCCTTAGGAGCTTCAAAAATCTCCGGCCAATTCCACCGAGTACTGCAAAGCACTACGTGACCTCCAAGATGCATGCTACGACACTATATCAATCCCAACCAGCCTCGTCCTGCAGGATGTTATCTTTGATCGGAGACATGTCCTTGCAAAAGGAGGTGAAGCTACGGTCTACAAAGGGAGAACGCTTGAAGGAACGGTCGCCGTGAGAGAGATCTTTCTAACACCAACCAACTGGGACAGCACCATGAGGCGCACCATCACTCAGGTAGCCATCTCGACCGTGATTA
>WIDE01000015.1:13773-125872 GCA_015039315.1 Clavulina sp. PMI_390
CGACCAAAGCGCCCAGCCTTTTTCTCCGTCATCCTCCATCCAGACAGCGAAGCGACCCTCTGGGCACTGCTGGAAAGTATGTGGGCGCAAGAACCAGCCGATCGTCCCTCAGGTAGTCACGTTGGAGAGCACCTGCAGAGTGCGCTTTCTATTAACAACGAAAAGCATCGGCAAGTGGGAATGACAGAGACTCTGGCGCCTAATGTCGGCGAATCTGCGCTCTCGGTCAGTGATCATACCAGACACAGCTGAAAAACCGCTAGAACAGTTTCGTCATTAGCATCTTTACAGATAACTCAACTTCACACACGCAAGGCACTATTGATGTGATTCTTGCTATTTTTACTGCTTTATGCCCTAGCGTCAAACATGTACACCCTTCTTGGTCCTCGTTCGGCCAAACTTAATCATTTAACATGCGAAAGGAATATCATGACTAAAACTGAGAATGATGGTTCAGCGACAAAAAAGGAAGGTATCAATGAGAAAATTAATCGCCAATAGGGGAGCCAGAATACGACCGAGAGCGACCGCGACGGGGTGGGGACCGAGAGCGTGATATAGTGCGCGAACGAGAACGTGTGCGTGATGGTGATTTGGAGCGACCGCGTCGAGTGTCTCCACTACCACCAAGCGTGCGGTCCGGTGAGCTGCGTCTCGGAAAGCCCCTCCTGTTCAATAGTTGAACACCTCCCCGGCCTCCTGCACGCGCGATATAGGTGCTGTCTCCCCGACCCCGAGGACTGTCATGCTCGTCATCAACGGAACCGCGCCGGAACCCGCGCCCAGCTGGTGCGCCACCCCGCCAGTGAGAGCCACGGGGCGCTAGAGTAGTTCCGACGCCATTCGTTGTATTGGCGTTCGCCCAGGCACCGCTGTTGGTCGGCAATTGTGAGCCCTCCCTGGTACCAGAACGCGCTGACGAATCGTTTTTTGCCAAGGGCACTATAACAGCGACGTCCAAAAGGTCCCCAGGTTTCAGCTGAAGCTCCTCCAGAGTTCGCTCCCCACGCAGTTTGTCCTCGACATCACCAGACATTGCTTCGTCGTCATCGTCCAGGGAGGTCACCTGGATGATATCGCGAGACGAAACGGCGCCAATTTCCTTTGAAGATATATGGCCTCTAAAGTCGGGGAAGATGACTCTGAAGATGTATCGGGCATGAGGGTGTCGAAGGATGGTTGTGAGAGGGTTTGGAGGAAGAGCTCGGAGGGACGTGACCAGCTCACGCAAGGAAGTATCTTTCCTGAGAAGCGATATTATGACGAGAGTGTCAGCACCTCCCCCTGTGGCAGCGTGGAGATGATGAGGCAAACTGACCAGGCATATAACTGCAGTTCATCTGCGACAGGCAGCGTGTTTTCTTCGAACAACGCTATTCGATGATGGCCATTGAGTTTGACGAATGTGCGAACAAGGAATGGGCATGTCTTGGATCCCAAGCACGTTAGCTTTGTGGAGTGGGCGGCTATAATAGGCTGCGCCTCACCTGAGCTCTGTCCACAGATGGTTTCGACATTTTAGTGTGGAGGCGTGGGAATAAGCTCCAAGCAAAGCCAAACTAACCTTGCTGTCTCATCGGTGACATGGTCCATAGTTTCCTATTTACCTTAGTTAGCTTCGCTTTCGGAATCAGCCGAATTGATTGTTACGTCGTCATTCCGACTGAATATGAGGATTTTGTAGGTGCTGGGGTCGCCAAGAGCCTTCAGCGCATCATTACAATTCTATCTTACCATCCGATATTCATCCTCTTAAGACTTACACCGTTGTACGGTCATGCTATCACTGAATCTGTTCTCTTGGTAAAAGAATCCCCACGAATATCAATTTGGCGTCGACCTCAACTCGTGTGAACTCCTCAGCTATTAGCTTACCCGTAACTCGGGCGCTAATGTGTGGGGCGGTCCAAAATCCCAGAAGACGTTGCACGTGTGAGGCATTTATACAAATTGGCTCGGCCTCAATATGAAATCATCATGGAATGTACACTCTGTATACATGAAATATCAAGCAAAAGGTTGGAGGCCCATACCAGACAGAAAGAGATAGCCACAAGATGCATGGAACAGTAACCATTATCCGCTCCCAGCGCGAGATTAAACCCATGAGATAAGTGCGCGAAGGGTCCAGTTGATCCCCTACTAGCCAGCAAGGCCCGCAAGTACCTCGAGTAAACGCCTTGCTACAATACTTGTTGTAGGACGACTGGCCGGGATATGCTCCCACATGTCGTTGATCAGCTCCCAGAGCTGATCTCCCTGCATCTGTGGAATCTCAACCTTGGTGATTAGGGGCCTCTCTGGACGCTCTTCTTGGTCGATCGCCTGTGACACTTTCCACTCGAGCTCGATGCTTGAAAATGGCTTTTCGCCAGTCCACATATTGAATAACAGCATTGCAAGGGAATAGATGTCACTTTCCAAAGAAGTTTTGAAGCGTACTCCCTCGCTGCTGTTGAGCTCTGGAGCCAAGAAACGAGTGAGCCCACCACCTTGTCGCTTGGTACGGGTTCGAGAAACTTCATGGCGGATGCGGCTTAAACCAAAATCGCACACACAAGCGGAGTCTTCTTTGTCAAGCAAGATGTTTCCCTGGAAACTTTCATCAGCTCTCACCGCAGATAAGAGAGAGATACGAGGCTTAAGGAGGGTGACCTCTTACAGGGTGAAGATCCCCATGTATCACTGGTGGATCAAATGTATGGAGATAGGACACTCCTTTCATAATTCCAAGGAGCTTTTAGCAATCTTAGTAAGCTTGCTCGATCACAGACCGCCAATGAAGACCCAATCGCGACTCACAAGACTCTTTAGCCTGCGTGCATTGTCTAGTTCTCCCCGATCTAGCACGCCTTGGAGGGAACCATCTCTAATATATGGAACAATTGTGAGCGGACAAGAATTCATGGAATTGGTGTCGTCGTGATAAACTCCAAGGAATGGAAGGATATTGGGGTGTTTTAGCTGGGAGTGGGTAATGGCTTCACGGTGCACAAGCTGCGCAGATAATGTGAGGTATATGAAACAAAAAAAGGCGGGGAATCCTACTTTAATAATGTCCGTTGCGCCTGCTTTTCTCCACTCCTCTGCGGTCAGAAATACCTCCCGCACAACAATTGCTTTTTCATCCATGTTTCCGCGATAAGTTATGGCCTCCCCTCCTCGTCCTAAGGGCGGATTCCTCGTAACACTGACTCCTTTTAGCCTGTATGACGTTGGTAGGGAGCTAAAATAGTGGCAGAAGTCTTGTAGACACCGTAGAGTAGGGACGCGTTCTTGAACGTTCTGACAATTTTGTAGATCCTACAAATGGGTAAGAAATATTGAGTAAAGTTATTATGAAATTTCTGTACTTACGTTATGGATGAAGTCCAAGAACTCTGTTTTCTGTTCCTCAGAGAATTGGGAGAAATTAGGTATCTCATCTGGCCCAAAATACCCCTGAATCCTCGGGGGTAGCTTTGGCTGAGCGTTCGGATCTTTCTTGAGTCGCTCCTCGTATGATGGTTGTGGCTTCTCAGACGTCGTATCATCGGGTGCCTCTCCAGACTCAATGGACCGATCAATAGCAGGAGTTTTTTCACTACTAGGGACCTTCTGACTGATAGGCGCCTAGAATCGAATGATCAACCTCGTGCGGCAATAAGTTGTTAAGGAGTTTTGTTGGCGTACTTCTACGACGGGTTTGCCTGACTCAAAATGTTCCTGGATCTGAGGGGGTAGTTTTGGTGGAGTGTTCGAATCGCTCTTGGGCCGCGCATCACTAGACCCTTGCTCCTCATTCAACGGTCCTTCCTTCTGAGACGTCGTGTTATGAAGTATTTCGTCAGGTTCGATCAACTGATCAATCACAGAAGTTGTTTCAGTGCCAATCAACTTTTCATTGACAATCGCCTAAACTCAAGTGATCAATCTCGTGTGGTGAAACATGGGCCAAAATTTTTTTGACCGCATACTTCTGTGAGGGGTTTGATCTGAGGAGCGCGGGGTGCAGGGAACCGAGGTGGAGCCTATTATACTATCATCAGCTAGAATACTGCAGCATCTGTAGAATTAGACACTGCTGCACCTTCCAGAATTGGAGTCGTTCGAAAAATTTTCGAACGGTGCCTTGACTTCCTCGTGGAAGGTTTGCGATATGCTGGGAGAGAGCTTCTTCTGCCATGAAAGGCCCATTGATAAGTTGTTCAGTCATCTATTCATAGCCAATCACATCAATTAAATTCAACTTTGCCAAATAGACAAACTGGAGATGGCAGGACCTACCAGTAGTGCCGGTTTTGTGACAGAAAGAAGTATCAAGAAGAATCCTGCTTGGGGGTCTTCCTTGGATTTGGCTTGTTGGTGTTATGGGGTTGTACAATTCACTCTGAGCAAAGTTATATGCCTCAGGGCTGAGCACCTCCACGCTATATCCGCATGGTTCACGAACGGAGGCTATCACATTGTTGCCTAGTCAACCCTGTATGTGCGAGGTGCTTAGAGACGCGAGATGCCTTGAGGTAAAAGTGCGGCACTTTGCTCGGTGATTGATGGATGATTCCTGCTTCGATGATATGATGAGCCATTCTTGAGCGTAGGTTTTGGCCATCCAAGGGTCGACCTCTCCTCAAGCCGAAGAGATAGCATTGGGACCTTAAAGCTATGCAGGGACGAGTCTGGAGAGGAACACTTCAAGGTCCCGCTTGTCATGTTTTCCACAAATTGGTCAAAAAGAAAAGGGAGAGACGACTATGGCACGTAGCAGGGCAGTAATCAGATCAGGAATGGTGCATACAAAGCGGGAGCTTGGTGCACTGTCGCTGTCGTACTCTCTGGCTTGTCGCAACGTGAGTGATGTGATGAACTGATCATAGGATTGTGAAGAGATGTGCACGAATGGTGTCGCGAGGAGAACACTAGGCGGAGCGCCGACGGAGTCAACGGCGTTGTCTTTAATCAGACGATGTGAAATGATCGGCAATGAGAGATAAGAGAAGATCAACCGCTATGAAGCCCACACAACCGCATTCGAGCAAACGCGTATGACGATCTAACGCTGGGAATTGCCAGTTCAAGTATTCGGTGCTACCTTTCATTTGCGAAAACATAAATTGAATGTGAAGTTCATCAACTCGTGGAAGCAATGAGGATGTACTACAGGCGCCATGTTACTCGGGGAATCTTGAGGGGCAACGAAGCTGACCGTTCACAGCTCGGTGCAGCTCAGGCGTCAATGCTGAGCAAACGTGCCCGCATCCTTTCGCGGATCGCTTCTTGAGGTTTGGCGCGGCTTTGACGCCCAACCTATCCAGCTTCTTGCCTTTTCGAAGCCGACGTTGCAGAGGCAAATCCGTGGTGCTGAGAGAAGCACAAATTTTGCGAGGTTTATCGCACCCAATCAGGAGTACGGGAAGCAATCATTCATTTCATTCTTATAGGGAGTCAAGATGATTACAGAGTTCAAGACATACCACAGCTCGCGACGCTGCGAGGTGACGAGACACGCGGCGGTAATTATGAAATCTCGACACGCGTTGAGAGAGGGGCAGTGCCAGTTGATCGAGTGGTGCAAACACTGCACAGCGTGTAAGGCGAGCGAGCGTCAATCCTGGATGGATTACACTAGAGGGCGTGCAGATTGTGGGAGGTGTGAGCGGAATTATTGATCTTCCTGGCCTGTGAGAAGTGGAAACTAGAGTTAGAATTGGTGGAAGGGACGCGGGAAGAATGAATCGTAAGCGTCTTCCAAAGCCCCTAAAGCTGTAATAAAGTGGGAGGGAACTCACCGCGACTCAACAACGACACGGTCATCATACATATGGACGACACATCCTCACCAGAGGGAATATACCTGCAGGCCCAATGTTATTTTGAGACGAGACGGGGTCAAAGTCCAAATGATAAGAGGAGGGTGGGAGGAGGGCCATTAAACCATTCACAGGAGAGGTAAAACAGGAGCCGCTGCCCCCCCCCTCCCCCCCAGAGTCCACCGCACACACGTTTAGGTATCGAGACAAGAGAGAATTCCGAGTGTGTCCATTAATCCTCAGTCTCGATAGAGGCCTGTGCGGCATGACCAGGGCCAGTGAGGAGGGCCACGTAGTATGTTGCGGCGAGCCGTGCTACTGGTGCCTCATGCCGCTCGAAGTTGAGGTAGAAGATCCTCCCAAGCTAAGAGGAAAAAATGGCACATTATGAGTATATCAATCCTGCACGAATAAGGGAATTACTCTTCTGACTTTGCTTCACTGACCAGGCCCCAATTTGCGCCGCTCATGCGTGTGAGCAAGCTCGATCGCTTCATTGACGACTTGGGCGCCATGTCATCTCATCTGCGGTGATCTCTCTCCCCCTCTCCACATGACACCCAGTTACAGCAAAACCTTTCGTTTCACCGCTTGCAGCCTTGTCCTGCCACTCTGAAGGATTGTTTGCGGACAAGAAGCCCACCGCCGGGACAGACACTCCACAGTGGCACACTCTCTCTTGCGATCACAGTTCGTGGCGGAGGTGGGGAGAAGCTTCAGCACATGTGAGAGTGGTTATAACTGAGCATGGCGCTCATGGATGAGCTTTGCTTGGCATGGTGGAGATGCCTGAGGTAGAAGTACGAGAATGGCACATTGACACTCACGTGTTCCTCAGCTGAGACATCGGGGACGTCAGCGTGGTAGTTCAGTAATGGTAAAGGGGTTGACAGGACGCACACCTGATGAAAGTGATAATCGCTCGAGTGTTCAGCAGCGCTTGTATGGGCAGGGAGTCCAGTACGCCAATGCCGCTGAGTGAATGCCCGCGCCAGAGACCACGAGCAAGTATGTTGTGTTGATGGCATGGGCTGGGAACTTTGGACCGACGAGAGCAAGCGGCGGGAGCTTCACACTAGTTGCTAAGCTGAGAAGTGGAGAGACAGCCAAAGGCGCATTGGCACGTTCATCTAGGACGGTGAAGAGAATGACCGACCTACCTTCAATCTATATGACTCGATCGGTCCAACAGCTAACTCAGGCCTGGGGCGAGATGGTGCCTGCCTTCGTAGGATGACGCGGTGGGAAAAGAGTTGGCTAGTCACGGTGTCAGTCTGAGGTGGATGGTGTTCGCGGTGAGGTGGATTTCATTCGCTCAGGTCTAGGCTCAGAAATGATGGTTATCGAGGCCCGATTAAACGGTGTACAAAAGACAGCCATATGCCTTGGCAGGACTTTTTGATCGCGATGGTAGGAGAAGCAAGAGAGGTAGAGTGACATGGTAAGTGTTAGACGGGGCCGATTGTGTAGAGAAAGCACGTTAAGAACGTAGGCGAAGAGATCTTGGGGGCTGTCTAGTATCGAGGACGAGACGCAGGAGTTGCTGTTGAGGAGAGACTCCGCATATTGGGATGCGTGTGAAAGTGGGACAAATGTCCGAATGGCCAAAGCGCCGGCGTTGGCCAGCCTGCCATGCGACGATCACCCACCACCAAGCTACGACGTGTAACGCATTCGGACTCAGCCCTCCCCTTGACGTTTCTCCACCATATTGAACGCATATTCGTTTCTGAGCAAAGGCTGTCTGAATGTCAGAAAAGGAAACCAACCTCCAGAACATGCAGCATGGACAGCAGTAAGATTTGCGGGTAATTTTGCGCAATCTCTCACCAACCCAAAGACAACTTGAGGCTCCAAATGATTTCTATATATTCTTGGCCATTCTAAGCCGCTATCTACTGTAGCATGAGCCCTGAATCACTAATCACGATGTGCAGGGAGACGTATCCTCTAAGCGCGTTACAACATCAGTACTTGAAGGGCTCTTGCGCCCACATTTGTCGTATCAATTTCCACAGCAGGCTTTCCACATGCGGAGCAACTGCAATAGCAGATATCGGTCGCGCCGGCCGCTTACCAACGTCTGATCGACTAGGTGCCAAGAAGTCGCTCGTCGTCCAGACGAGCCCACTACGCGCACCAGAGATAGGAGGGTGCGAGACGCTGGCACTCTTGTGATGACCTAAGAGAGAAGCGGCATGCGGGAAGTGTCAGTCTACGCTCGATGGGGTATGGACCGTTTTGGTAGAGAAACTGGCATCGCTCCGAGTGAGGCTTGGAGGGCGATAATCATCTCCCTCTGCACCCAAGATAGGTACGACAGGAGCTTTATTCTCAGGAAGGACAGGAAGAAGTGGGGCAGCAACGTGCTTCGGCGCCTTCTTTGACGAGGTTGTTGCAGCAGCGGCAACAGCTGCAGCAGGCGGAGGAGGCACAGTAGCATGCGCTACCGTGGTAGGATAGGTTGCGTGTGGGATTCAATCGAGTAGGGAGGGACGTAGTCAGCGAGCACTTGCGTTCCCGGATGAGTACCGGATACCGGAGGGCGGCTCTTGGTAGGCGAGAGTTCGTCAGATATATCAACACCGTTTGGAATAATTCCTTGAGGGTTGGTCAAGAGCGGCTGGACGGGCGAAAGCTTTCGTCGCAGACGAAGGCGCAAGACGAGGCTAGCTCGAGACTGCTGCTGAGGTCGGGGTCGGGGTCGAGGTTGATGCTGCTGTTGAGGTAAGTGCTCTATCGGAATAATAACCAGTCGACAGATGAGGGGCAGACATTGCAGGAGCAGCAGACAAGATTGTCTCAGGACCAGATGTCGGTGCTATCGTACTTCACACCGAACCTCTCCTAAACCGCCCAAACCACCACTCAGCGGTGCGATCACTGCAGCCTGCGTCGCATTCCTATTGGGGACCTGATTTGTGTGCGGGAGGGAGCGAGTCTCATAGGAGCTCGAAATTGGCATCGGGGCAGAACGCATCATAGAGGTCATCGTGGCAGCTGACGAGGGCGGCGACCATACGGGATGCACGACAAGGCCGAGATCCACGCTCGACGGGATGATCCCTTACTGCTGCTGTTAGTGGCGCTCCAGACTCCGCCCGTTCCCGCGTTCCTGACTCTTCTCGCCTTCTTACCCCGCCCATCGGCCCTGCGCAGAGGCTCCACGTATCTGTTCCGCCGCGGCCTGCGTCGAGCTCGAGCTACCCCAAAGAAAGAAGCCCCAGTCACGTTTCCCCTTGGGCCTCTCTGACTTCTCGGGAACCAAATAGGGTCTAGGTGAGTGGGACCAGCATCGACTTGGGCCATTCGTACCATCCATGGTAGGCATCTGAGTAGGAGAGCAAGCACCTCGACGAGGATTGGGATGAATGGAGATGAAGTAAGCGGAAGGAGCATTGCCAGGAAGCGATATCGGGATGATGCGAACATGTCTACGGATTCTCGTTGAGCCATAATCCCGAAAGCTGGTCTCCCAGACGGAGGCGGATATCCTGCAGGGCGAGCAAGAGGCGTCGCATGTGCCCGCCCGTCCAAGCTGTCGCTTCGCTCTTCTGGGCCTGGTATGCGAACACCCACAGACGTCTGTCTTACCGTCGAAGGGTCTGCCTCGTCATCCCAACTCCACCAGGCGCTACGCCTCCTCCCGCTCTTGAAGCATAAGGGTAAGGAGATGTGATCCTAGGCCTCGACACCGCAGCTGGAGCCGGTACAATCGGGCCACCTTGGATAGGGCTAGTACTCCTACCAGGTGCATAGATCCAGTTCGATCCCCAGAGTTCCACAGGCGCGGGCGCGTAGAAGGGTATGCACACGACGTCATCCTGGCCCACTACCCTCGCTACTCGCATCGCATCCACCAGCAGCAGCATCAGCTACATCGCCCGCTTTATTGTCATCGTTGATACGAGGAGGTGCGCGTCCGGGAGGGAGGAGGGGGATGCTTGGCGCAGGCGTCTCATCACCATTGTTCACATCTTCAAAGCGAGACGGCGGCGGGATCTACGAGACTGAATGCGAGCTTGCACTGCCATGCGAAGGGGGTGCAGTAGCTGCTGGGGGTTTTCTCAAGGCACTAGTGCTGATGGGGAAAACATTGGGCTTGGTCACGGCGGGTGCACCACTCCTAGCCAAGCGTCAATGACACTAACACCAGGCATTGCGCCGGCCCATAAAGGCCTAGCAATTGAACCGCACAATTGATTCCATATCCGATGCAAGTCCACCAGTGGAGTAGTCGGCGGAGAGCAAGATGAGGGGACCTGGCGTGGCTGTTTCAGACTCGTTGGATAGATCGGATTCGCACTAGACGACCCTAACGTTAAAGGTGTAGTGGGAATAGCAAGAAGAACAATAGTCAGAGGGGTGATACACAGTTGTTCGCGCTAGGACAAAGGTTCGCACTTGGATGAGCAGGGTGATACCTGAAGACGGCGCCTGAGGACCCGGACTTGTGCTGACACCTCCTGTTTTTGCGGGAATCGGCGGAGGAGCAGTTGCAAGTTTAGCTCTTTCTGGCCGCGCTGGAAGAAGTGAAGCAAGTGAGATGACCACAGTTAGAATGATCAGATGTGTTAACCCACACGATGCCGACAATCCTGCTCCTTCTGCTCCCGCTCCCCCATCGTCATTTTCCCCAAGCCCAACTCGTTCTCGTTCTCAACTCCTCTCCAGTGCTCATTCTCGCTCCCTCTGCTTCCGTTCTTAACGTTTTCGACTGTTGCCTCGCCTAACTGCCCCGTTCATCCCACGAGGATGTCCGTCATCTCTTACTCACCCGCGCTGGCCGATTCCTAATTTTCCCATTCCGGTTCTCTTTAACGTCCACGGACATCGACGAGGTGCGGGGAGATGTAGTAGATGCGGAACGACGCAGTGCTAGTCGTCACATCGCTCTAATAATCCAGCCTTCGTAGGCTCATCACCACTCCCGCTGGTAGGAGAGGCGGACCGATTCGCCTGGTGGTGGATTCACACTTGTTGTTACAAAAAGGGAGTTTGGACACACACTATTAGCCTAAATCGCCTACGAGGCATGGGGAGGCGGAGGAAGGACAGTGTGGATATCAAGGCCGATCGGAACCATTGGGGCTAGTGGACGAAGGTGCTCGGCACTCTGCCCGGCCTGGATATGGGCAAGGTGGACCTATGGTGGTGGTGGGAGTAGAGAGGAGTGTGATTCCATCGCACGTGAAACAGTACGCGGAGGAGAGATGGCACGAGCCGGAGGAGCAGGCGCAGGTGATGATGCATGCTTACCTCCAACGCCGACACCAACTAGGTGAGGATGAGGAGCGGCAGCGGCGACTGTTGGGACGATGGGTCTGTCGGGAGCGCCACTATTCACGGCTACGTCCCGGGAACTAGGACAATGGCCTTAGGGAGCACGCGAAAAGCCGAGAGGAGGACAATCCGGCTGCAGTGGGCGGTTTCGATCCAGCACCTGCACTGGGTCCAATGGTGACAGTATCGAGGCCGTCGAGGATTTGTAGCGTAGTATAGAATAGCAGAGACAGGCGCGGTGGATCCTTTCCTCGGTCAGCCGAGTTTAGGGCGCTGATGGGGGTGTTTGGGCCATGTAACAATGGCCAATGCTGACGCCAACGTTGATGGTAGATCAGCATTTGACGCAGGGTGAGATAGGATGGGTGGTATGGGTCTGAATGTGGTGCTTGGTGTTGGAGATGGGATCCGCTGATAGTAACACTCGGTTGGGGTGTACGCCACCAACCTGCGATGTCGCCGGATGGGAGGGTCGGTATCTGGCGCGACCTATCGCGACCATCATCTCGGGCCTTCTCAATGATCACACGAGACCCCAGTGGCTTCGGTGAGTCACTAGTTGATGACCAAAAAACTACGTTGCAGTGACCAACTGAAGATGGCCATGGGGTATTAGATGAATGAATGAAAGGATGGGATTCTGAGAGAGAACAAATGCCGTGGAGGGCGACGTACCACAAACAGCCAACAGGTATTGTGGAGCAGAAGTGCTTCCGAGCTGAGAGCAATAGCAAGACCCACAAGTAGGCGAACGAGGAAAGACATCGTTTCCGCGGGACAGTTTGATACCGAAAGGCGCAAAACGTCGAGATCACCGATTAGGAGAGGAGAACACGCAATGTGATGCCTGGGAATGTCATGATAGGCCTTCGGTCAACAGCGCACGAAGCACGAGCACTTTGAACAGGAAACTCGCTGAGTTTTGCTTGCCACCTGTCAACACTCTCCTAAGATGCCGATTTCAGCAGTTCATCGACTCTCCAAGGATGTTAAATGCGACGTACCAGCATACCAAGTGCCACCAGCAATCGAAAGAGGTTCCTTGATAGTTTGTGGACACCGAGGGGCGGGCGCTTGGTGTTCATTGTTATTCATTTATGCACCTTTCAATCATTCTCAATTCTACCTGATAAATCCCACACCATGTGCCGCAGGCATTGATAAGAAAGAGGACAATGCTCTAATAAGGCACCTCGTTGTACAAGTCAGCGGTGCCGTAACGGCCCGAAAATAGCTTTGTTGTTGGACCATCTGATATGAAGAACTTGGGAGGTAAGTCCACCATCTATCTTGAAGCATCTTTTCTTTGAATTGAGGATGTTTGTCCTGACATATTGGTGTCCTCTCACGGCACTCTGCCCAAAATCACCGACTAGTTGAACAATGCTATGACAACGAACAACAATCACAGATCTTCCTAATTGCCCCCAACAACTGGGCACTTTCGCTTCTTTGGGAACCACTATTCACTGGCTCTGAATCTAATTACAACTACCAGATTTGGAAAACCCATCCTGATGTTCCAATTAGGTCACTTAGAAGTCTCTGATATGAGCAATTTCGAGATGCATAACAGTAGTGGGAATATGCTTCTGCCAGATTGATCAGAGTTTCATCCGCAAGAGGAGTGACAGTCGATGTGGTTACAGCCGTGATTTTCCTCTTGCCCTTTTCGTCACGGAACCCTTTGCCCCGTTCCATGAATGCCTTTGTTATTGTGCTCTCCCGTTTGCATTCACTCCCTTCACCTCAGCATAGCTTCCGCGTGGTTGGATCGCACACCGGTGAGAAAGTCAGAGTCTCCGAGTGATGGATTCACAACAGATCACTCCCGTGTTTCTCTCCACTACGCGTCATACAAGCTATGCTTGGCTCCAACTTTGGGTCTCACCAGTCCGAGGAGAAGAATCCTGGACTTTCGTAGAGCATTTTTCCCGAATGGGCCAAAAGCACTTAGCCCAGGGCCCCAAGAGGTGCCATCGGCCTCGAGATCACCTCCTGCGATCCATTGAGACTGAGACTCATGGACGACCGGAGACTAGATGAAATGAACCCCAATGCTTAGGCATCTAGCTCCAGCTGCGCTACGCTAGAGACCATTCTGATCGTCATGCCTTTGTTGTTGATTGGCTTTTGTATCCCTTACCGTAATGAACTTGAATATGTGTCCCTGTATGTGCCAAATCATGATGTGATATGCAATGCTTTGGTAATGTTTGATGAAGAGATGGGAGCTTTGGGACTTACGATGTGCAAACTGTGACAATCACGGCAGTGGGAGCGCCATTCTCTCAAAGTCAATTTCCTTCCACCAGCTGGCTCGCAGTGCTGAGTACTTCCTTATTTGACCAGTTGGCTACGTTGAAACGTGGGGCTTCCCAGACCACTAGGGAGAACAACTCTTGATGCTGACTTAGCCACCACCCACCCTCATCGATGTCAGGTTTCAGAAAAGTTGCTCGCCCTCTTGCGATCCCACCAATGTCTCCCTTCGCTCAAGTGCAGGCGTTTCTATGGATGACAACAAAGCGCGCAAAAATACCTAAAGGTGACGAATGTGAGTCCGGTCATCCGACAACTGGGGTAGAATCAGCACCGATGCGTCTCACATTTCTGGAAGGTCAGATTATGGAATAATGAAGGATTTTGAGGCCACCAAAAATCAAAGAAGCAATATTAGCCGGGACCTGGACTCGGTAATGTTTTGTTCTCTTGCAGCGATGCTTTCCACGTTGCGGAGTGATTAACCTTGGAATCGAGTATAGATGTCTAACCTCCCCACTACCGAACGCATGATCGCGATGAACAATGCTTATGAAGTATGTTTACTGCTTATAGCCATCAGAAATATTCTTACAGCTCGTAGGAGCTTCGAAGTCAACCACTCAATTCCAAAGAGTACGCTCGGCTATTACGGCGTCTGCAAGATGTATGCGCCGCCCTTGATTCGCTTCCTAGCCCCCTTATGATTGATAATGTTACTTATTATCGCGAAAAACTCGTTGGCCGCGGGGGTGAAGCCTCGGTCTTCGAAGGTGAATGGCGTGGAAGCCCTGTAGTTGTCAGGGAGGTCAATCTGGAGAATCGACTTTGGGACGGGCCCGCAGGCCTTAGGATCAAGAGGGTATGAACGTCCAGGATCTCTTCATAATCTTTCCAGCTGAATCTTTATAATAGCTTGTGCGCCGCGAAGCTATCACTCATTCACAACTACGTCACCCTAACATCCTTCCTTTTCGAGGAGTTTACTGTGATCCCTCCACAGAGCGTCCACTTACGGTGTCTCCGTTTATCGAAAGGGGCTCTCTCCAGAATCTCATAGAAGAAGATGGAGAGATCAGCTTCACAATGTTCCAGCATGTAGTGAGTGCCTTCAAGGACAATATATATGTGAGCTTAGCTTACACTGAATGGCTACGAAAACTAGCTGACCGGTATCAGTCATGGGGTTGAGTATCTTCACTCGAGAAGCCCGCCAGTTATTCACGGTGATCTGCATCCAGTGAGTTGTTCCTTACTACATGAGCTGTAATCGACTGGTCGGAAACTCAGCATCCGTTCACAGGGGAACATTCTCATCGATGACTCTGGCGTCCCATACATATGCGATTTCGGTTTAAGTCGTATCCGATACGAAGTCACACGGTCTCGCACACAATCCCCTGGTGCAGTCACTAAATCACGTTTTCGGGCTCCAGAGATTTCCACTGAAGAAGGCGCTGATAAATCAACACAGGAGAGCGATATATTCTCCCTTTCCCTGACTTTTCTTGCCCTATGGAGCGGGAAAAAGCCATTCCCTCATTTGAACGAGTTCGCTGTGGTCACCCAGATTGCTGATGGCAGAAGGCCAAAGAGGCCTAAGAATTTTGCGATTGTCCCTGCAAACGACGGCAAAATCCTTTGGGCGCTGCTAGAGGATATGTGGAAGCATCATCCAACAAAACGCCCATCAAGCTATATTGTTGTGGAACGTTTGAAACGCTTATTTCCCCAGGCTATAGGGAGCCATTTGGGCTCGTGAACAGAATCAGCAAGGATTCTAACATTTGCTATAAGTAAACTTTGAACCTGGTGAGTCGATTCCCTGATTACAGCTAAGTAGCCAGAAATGTAGTGATGATTGGTCGCATTGCTCTGATGGTGTATCGTCACTAAAGCATGCTCTTACTAGCTTTGATTACCCGCACATTCTCCTTTGCTTGGGGGAAACCGATGGAATATAGTTGGAATTGCCACAGCTCTCGTACCATTGCCACGTAACATTTTGTCTCTGCACGAGTATCGTGGAGGGATTAGCCTTTCATTGATCCATGCTCTTTATGACGGCACGATTCAGCCTTACTATGTAGCTTTTCGGCTCATGAGATGCATTGTAACAAAGGAGGCTTCACTCGACCGAGTACAACCTGTCCTGAGGCAGTGCAAAAGGGCCACTAATATAAATCCGTGTGGGATTTATTCCTTTCCCCTGCGGAGACAGATCGGTATTAGTCATGCCGAGTTGTGGAATTCATATGCCAAACAAGACCAGGGAACAAAGGCAATTACATGAGATCAAGAGAGCACCGCCTTTGATTAGAGGATACAGGAGAACCAATGCAACAACACATTTGAGTATAGGGAAACCCACGAATCAGAGTATCAGTTTCCCCAAACTCTGCATCTTGTACGGTTGACCCTGGACGGGGGGGTTCATGATAGGGTCCCAGATTTCCCGCTCCAGTGGTTATATGCGTCGCGCTTCAGCACCCAGGCCTTCAGTGGTAACGAAGCAGGAGGAGCAGCTCATCACGACAAATGATGGGGTCTTATTATAAATATGGCTTTTTTCAGATGTTGATGCAATTCGATTACACGGTCTCATGTTCTACGAGAGCTCGCCTTCGTGATTACAATCAGAAATCATTGTTTTCTCACCCTGAGCCCTAACCACACATGCCGGAACCGCGAGGGCTGTGTGACTAGTCACACGTTCGCGTCCCCCATCTTGTCGTCACACCCATCACGACCTTGTGTCACGGAATTACCTGGCAGAGAGCCTACCTCTTCGATTACAGCCAGGCACCACTAGATATAACACACGCCTTCCTAAAAAGGGGTGCTGAGCCGTCTATAGAGGATTCTTTGAGGTACCCTGACATACTGGCACCGTTGCTCTGTCAGTATTGCTGATGTTGAGGTTTTCAACCCCATGACTGTTGGCTGGGATTTAGTCACTGGACGTACGTTACTATCAATAACTTACATCGCCTCATCCCAAACTTCTCTCTAGGCACGCTAGCTAGGATGCTGCGTAAGCGACCACGATTCTGGCGAGCCAAATCAACGCTTCAGGTGTTACTCTCTTCCATTGACAACCATATGTCAACATCTAACTCACACTACTTCCGCTCTAATCGATAAGGCATCTTCTGCCACGACACAGGTACGCCCACCGGGAACACCTTTGGTCGTGTTCAAACGCAAACTGATTATGTTGAACTCCAGACACCTGGCGATAACGTCCCAAGCATCCCCACTGATATACGGGAACAAATTGGGCTAGGTCCACAATCTGATGTATCCACTCTTTCGCTGAACCAACAGACAGATTTTCTAAATCGGCTCTACGATGTAAGCAGCATAAACCAAAGTTACATATTACTTAATTACAGCTATCGATCTATAGGAATTACAAACTCGATCAGACCCCAATGAACGCGCTACAGCTTTAACGTGTTTGCAAGACTTCTGCTACTATTTTAACTCCGTCCCGACGCCATTGAGAATCTACGACGTCAAGTTTCTAAGAGAAAATCTGATAGCGGCAGGTAGCGAAGCTAGCACCTACACTGGCGAAGTTCTTGGAAAGCCGGTCGTTGTCCGAGAAGCGTTGCTCATAACAAGGGAATTGAACCAACCTATTGCAAAAGAGATAGCTAAGGTAAGCATTTCTGCTGGTTTCCGGTGCCGTCTTCTCCACGCTGATGGAGTCTCCTGCAGCTTGTTCATCGTGACGCTATGATAAATTCTCAGCTACATCACCGCAATATTCTTCAGCTCTTAGGAATATATGAAGAGGCTCCTGGTTCGCAACCCCTCACGATTGTCCCTTATATCGAAAGACGCTCGTTGCAAAATATTTTGACGCCAGGGGATCTGCTCGGCGCAGACAACTTTCAGGATATTGTGAGTCCTTCGTGGCTTCCGTAGGTGAATTTACGACTCAGCGGCTTTTGTGTTTGGCCCCCAAATCAGCTCCTAGGTATCAACAACGCAGTTATCTATCTGCACTCCCTTCACCCACCTGTAATTCACGGGAACATTCACCCTGTAAGCAAAGTTTCCGATATAGCAGAATTCAATTACCTTGATTAAGGGGTGTTCAATTCTATAGGGTAACGTCCTGCTCAGCGAAGACGGCCAACCTCTTCTCTGCGACTTTGGATTCAGTATTTTTCATCGTGAAGGTGCTCAGACGTGGAAGAGCCGTGCTGGGGGTAGGACCAGGTTTCTTGCTCCAGAACTCGCCAGGGATGAGGTGGATCCGTTTCGCCCTACATGGCAAACCGATATTTACGCCCTCGCGATGCTCTCTTTCAATATGTGGACTGGCGACAAACCATTCCCCGAACTTGTGCATGATCGAGAAGTGTCAATCAAAGCGGCCAAGGGTCAGAGACCCAAAAGACCCACGCGCACTGCAATTCGAGCCAACATCCCACAGGAAATGGAGACGGTGTTTTGGGAGCTCCTCAATAGGATGTGGGCGCAGAATCCGGCCAAACGTCCTCCAGGTACGGAGGTGTTGGAACGCTTCACAGAAATATTCGAGGGGACTGCGTCACCTGCTGGCACTAAATGTTATATAATGTGAGCCCATAGGCACTACACCAGTTCTGATGGGGACCCCACGCAAGCAGCCACCTTCACGAAGCCTGACTACTTTAAATGTTTGAAACCGTTCATGCTATACAATTATATTCCTTGTCCCTCTGTGCGTTAATTCGCTCTGACATGGCTGGGCTTGTGATTTGCCATTAGATACCTAAGGCTAAAAAGGAGCACGTGTATGGAGTACTGTGGATATCATCGCAGGCTTCCCATCCTGGCGTGTTGTGTTTGAGCTCCACACAGATCGAGGCGTGTTTGCTCGAAACTTATACAAAGCTAGAGTATACGGTGATACAGAAAAGTTGAAGTATTTGAGTGTTGCTAGCATTGTCGGCCGTGCGAGGGTGGCCCGTCGGTGTTCAGGTGTGTATAGGTTTGTCGTTGTACGTGCTGTGTTGTTTAGCCTCACTGAGCCGATACGTGCTGCACTTGACCGCTCGGCTTCAATCCGAAGCCTGTCGTACTACTTTTAGCACGTGGACCTGATCACTTTACCCCGACTTATTCCGATGTGGGAGGGTGTTAGACGGGCACTGGGCGCAGCGAAGTCGCCAGATCAACGTCAGTCTTGCCGGTCTGTTAAATCTCAATACGATCTGTTTGATCTGTTGCTAGGATAGGTTTATCTGAGCTTTGGAATGCGGACCGCGTAGGAAAATACGGCACTCACAGCTCGGCAACTGCTCTACCCTCGCCAAAGAGTGATCTGGGCCTGGCGAAACCGGCTTTCACCTCACTATCAGGACAATCTGGGCTCAATACGACAGTTGATCCATCTGGTATACCCTTCCTCCCTGACGTCGAAACGTCTATCAGCCTGGATCGAATATACCAAGTACGTCTACCTTCAGATGGGCGGGGCACTATCGCTAACTGTCATCAGAACCTTATGAATCTATCGAAAGATTCCGACGCTTACCCTCAATTGTTGCGACGTCTGCAGGATCTTTGCTCTATGAATAGCTTACTTCCCGCCTCTCTCATTCTCAAGGACATTGCCTTTGATAGGGAAAATGTTATTGGTAAGGGAGATGAGGTCATGGTCTACAAGGGACGAATGGCAGATCGATTCGTCGCTGTCAGAGAGGTGTTTCTAACCCCCAAGGAGTGGACAAGCGCTTCAGGAAACGCCATTAAGCAGGTATGCATCTCCGCTAGCTCCCATACCTATGTATCACCCTGATTCGAGTGGTCTGATAGCTGGTGCATCGTGAAGCTATCACTCACTCATTGCTAAACCACCCCAATATCCTTCCATTTTTGGGGATATATCATGAGACACCTACTTCGCCTCCACTCATAATTGTCCAGCTCGAAGACGAGTCCCTTCAAGATCTGATATGGCGCAATGGTTTGATAGACTCAAAAACCTTCCAGCACGTTGTAAGTGCCTACCATCTCAACTACCCCAAACTTCACGCCAGCCAATGACGATATATATCCCTTGCTGAATCGACCAGATAATTGGCGCTAGCCGTGCGGTTGCGTATCTCCACTCTAGACAACCACCAATAATTCATGGCGATCTTCACCCTGTAAGCTAGTAACTTTGAAATATGGTCGATATCAATACTCTAGACCTTTTTCGGTAGGGAAACATCCTAGTCAACGAGGCTGGCACGTGTTACCTCTGCGATTTTGGTTTAAGCCGTATTCGACACGAGGTCACTCGAACTCGCACAACCATTCAAGAAGGCGGCAGCATGCGGTTTCTAGCTCCAGAGCTTTCTGCATCTGCATCAAAGAAATTTCGCACGACATCAGGAAGTGATATATATTCCCTTGCCATGACGTCCCTTGCTACATGGAGTGGGAAATCCCCGTTTCCAGAGGTCTGGAACAACTGGGAAGTCATATCACGCGTTATACGTGGCGAACGGCCTAAATTCCCCAGTGATTCCTCCATTGCTCTACCTTTGCATGTAGAAGCAGCCCTCTGGGGTTTGCTCCAAGATATGTGGGCACATCGGCCAGCGAAACGCCCTTCAGCTCCTATCATTGTGGAGCGTCTGGAGAATATATTTGAATTGAACCCTTGAAGGTGGATTCCCGAACGCTGGAACCGCTGAGGATGGTGATTGTCTATGGAAATCAAACTGCCTTTTTATTCTTCTGGATTACGCACACACATTTCAGGTTTGTTCAAGGGTATTGTGCAAATTACACAAATGGCTTGGAATAGATGTTATGTGCACATGCAAATCTGGTGCCAGAATTAATTACACGCACACATTTTTGGTTGTAATTAATTACACACACACTTTTGTGTCAAGGTTAATTACACGCACACACCAACTATTAGTCTCAATTAGTTACCTGCAAATATCATTCAGGATGCGAAGGATTGCTTCACACAGTAAGTACACTATTGGCTTCCCATTCTTCACGGATGACTATGACGTCATCCCAACTTTCCGCAACCATTCACCATAACAAGCACATGGCGGTATGACCGGTTACGGCTTCCGATTGGCTTCTGGCCTTCCTTGAAGCCCTTTTGTAGTAATTTTGGATACCATGGCCATGTGGCAAGTAGTAAAGGTGGAATCTTGTCCAAAGGGTGCCCGACTCCGGATTGGAAATTTCTGGTGCTTGTGTGTGCTTAATTCAGCCAGGTCTCTTATGTGTAGATAATTCAGTCAAGATTAGTTGTGTGCAATTAATTGACCCTGCTATTGGTGCAGGTGAGTTTGTGTACCTTGGTCAAACACTGTGTGCGTGTAATTAATTCCCACTTGGGATGTGTGTGTGTAATTAATTCTGACCCTCAATTTCTGTGCGTGTAAATAATTCTCCACTTGTTAAGTGTCACAATCTTAGCCCACAACCCCAAAGCCTTGAACCAATAGTGATTGGTGTGTAAATAATTATGTTTGAATAAAAAGGCAGAATGATGCCCATAATTGTCAGCGCTAATAGCATAGTATTGTGTGCTGTCAAAGGCCGACCTCTGTATGAATTGGGTGCAACTGCTGTAGCTCTGATGTTTAAGTAATCACACTGAACATCTATTGTTATTCTCTGAAATAAGCTCTTTCTATTGAACACACCACTACGAGTAGGTTCTAGAAGTTGGTGGGGGGCGAATCAGCACCAAAAGGCGTCAATGTTTGCCAGGTATCAAAGATACAAAGACTGAGACCTGTCGGATACGTATGGGTACAGTTCAGTTGCTCGAGGTAGGATCAATACCTGGTTGATCATGGGTCGTGAAAGTCGGCCCGGTCAACATTCCTCCGCTCTGCCGGGTGAATCAAGTCCACTGACCTGCGTTCCAGTAATCCGCTGATATCTGTACTAACTATAAAGTAAGTTCGGTCGCGGTTGGGATGTTGTGAAGGTGGTTGGACAAAGGCTGTTTGTAGCTTAGAGTTCCTATTGACCCCTGCTGAATAGGAGGAATTTTAATCCGGTACATGTTATATGGTCTCACCCTGCAAAAAGCAAAGAAGCATTTTGGTACTGGTGAACCTTTAGTTAGACGGTTGGCGCACATTCGCAAACTCGTGTTTTTTTCCCAGCTATAACGAACCTCCGTTACACGAACACAGATCAATTCACGATCGCTTCACGGAGACGGACGACTCTCGACATGTGCATCGAGCAAGGCAGTGAAATGGGGCACGGCGACGGGCATCTATATTCCCTTGTATCTCTCTTACAAATCCCGCTCTTATATGGCAATTTGAGTGGGTAGGGAAGTCAGGAGGAAGCTCGAGGCCGTTGTTTTGCTACGTACTGATCTGCACCTTTCTTACAATAGCTCAAAATTGTCTTCTGGAGCCTCTTAGAAATTTTTTAGAACCGTAACGGGATCCGATTGAGGATGGCTCTTTGATGGCGAGAGATGGGATTTAGCTTATGATTCTGTGAAACCGATGTATGTGGCAATTGGAGGAAGAAGTTCTTCCTGCTGCGGTTTGGTTCAGAACCCTGAACCTGACCCGAACCGAACCGCTAGAACCGAAACGTAGCCGAACCGGGCCTAGAGGTTCGATTTAGGGTTCGCTCAGAGGCCGAACCTCTGCGAACCTTGGTGAACCTGGTTCGAACCCTGTGAACCGAACCGTTGTGAATCACTGAAGAAATGAGAAAGATCCTACTGAACTACCCTGTATTCATCACTTTATACGGCGCATTGAGGCAGATAAGGGGTTATCCGCCCTTGAAAACCTCTGAGACACATAGAGAAAGCATCAAAGTTGGGGAAACGAGACCTGTCATGTTGCGGGACGCAACCCCTCTCATTTGATTAGTCCGATTTAGGTAGTTCTTCTTGCGCATTTCCATTCTCCATCACCTAGCTACCCGCCAGCTGACTCTCTTTGAGCTTCCCATTTCTCTCGTCATACTCCTGTATATTAGTCCGTCCGTGAGGGGTTCCCTTCCTCACTGGATCAACCAGGTGTATCCTTGGTTTTCCCCCTCGTATTTCTAGCCTCCAAATCATATTGTTCTCTCTATTTATTACGTTCGATCACAGCTTGAGCCCCTCCGGGATTCCGTTCCCATCATCACGGGGTTTCCTCCGTGCTTCCGTGCCGGCCCCGTTGCATGTCGTGGCCGTCGATTCCTTGCAAGAGTCATTACTTGATGGTTCTGACGGCACACAACAACACAAACCATTAACGGCAGACGTCTGATTGGAGTGCTAGACGGTTGAAGCCAGCTAGTTAGCGAGAAATCAACAAGAAATCCGTGGCAGGTGGATCAAGCAGTGTACTCATGTTGATCTAGTAGTCAGCAGCAATTCAGTTTCAGTGTTCTCAGTCTCAAATCGGTTCAAATCTGTTCTGAACCTGAACCAAACCGAACCCAAGGTTTGGTTCAAGGTTCACCAAAATCACGAAAAAAAACCGAACCGTGGCAGCGCTAGGAAGAACGAAGACTGCTATGGACCGAGAGGGCGCATTTTGGGCACAATGATTCAAATTCATACGGAGAGAGGTAGGCTACGGGCACAGGTCTAGTCCTGGTCTCAAGTTATTGAGAGAGGGATACACAGTTGGGCCATGGCGCTTAGTGCCGCTACTTACGAGTAAGCGCCATTCCAAAGTCTAGATTTCCAGACATCAAAGCGAAAAGCACAAGCTCAAAAGCGGGTTGAAAGATCAGAAGACTATAAAGCTTAGGCAAGGCGGTTTCTATGGAGGCAATCTGGAGAGTACTTTGGTCCCCCAACCTCGCGCTTACCCTAGCCCCCATTCAACCCTCAGTTCTTCCTACATTATTGCCACCTTCTCAGAACAGATACGTTACTCTTGCGACTTAGGTCTCTCTTTTACACAGCTTTGTCACTGAGATTGATCAGCCCGTCAATGAACAGGTGGTTAGCTGATAGGCCTTTGTACGGCCTTTAGGTGTGTTGCTAGCTTCACAGCCTCCATCTTTTCTGGTTGCGATGCATCTCTCACGCTTCCGAATATACATATGATTGGGGTGGTTCACATCATGATTGGCTCTGAACGCTCACATTGCAGGGGTTGTTACAACCGCGCTTGATGCGTCTGATGCTATAAAGGCGTGCAAGGATTTGTTCGACTACGCTCCACAGCCAACCTTTTCTTCCTCTCTGAGTCTAACATATTTGAGGGCTTCTTCGCATATCATTCGTAATACTATTGTGTGTCTTCTCGCCCATCTTGCTACTCACACCTGAACGCAGTGTATAGGACGATAGCCGCAATGGTACTGCCGACTCTACGATTACGGGGCTCCAAATCAGGCTTGGATCCCAAAGTAGTACGAGCTTCTGCCTAGACTACTTAGTCAAATAACCACTGCCCTTATTGACAATTGTCTCATCCATCTCATTCTATAGGTATGTCTAGGAGTGCATTGTCTCATGGCGCAAAGTTTCATTGACAGTACAAATTCTCAGGCATCCAGCAAAAAATCTAAGGATGAGGCCCCGAACATCCCTGCTCCGATGCTAGAAAGGCTTCAAATGAACGATACGCAATTCAATATTTCAGAGCTGCCTCCCAATGCGCAAACTAATCTTCTCGACCAAATATACAACGTAAGTGGGAAAGTTCGATGATGTAGCGCTTGTCGTGCCTACAACCAATACACAGGACCTACAAACTCGGTCACATTCTCAAGAACGTTGTGCAGCTTTGCGATGCCTACAAGATTTCTGCTACTACTTTAACTCCCTCCCATCCTCATTCAACCTGGATAAAGTCACTTTTCTCCGGTCTGAGTTGATAGGGAGAGGCGGCGAGGCTGCTATTTATCGTGGTGATAGACTCGGAAAGTCAGTGGTAGTTCGTGAGACCGTTTTGACTCAGAGGCAGCGGACTGAGCCTATAGGAAAGGAAATTGCTCGCGTAAGTGGTTCTCTTCCCCGACAAAACTCTGCTACATAGTTTCTCATGAAGCTTAACCTAGCTTGTGCGTCGTGAAGCCATCACCCATTCGCAACTACACCACAATAATATCCTTGAATTTCTTGGGATCTTCCAAGAAAGATCCGACTCTCCTCCACTCACAGTCCTACCATACATTGAAAGGGGCTCACTGCAGGACTTGCTGACTTCCGGAGAAGAACTTGACGCAGATAGGTTTCAGAGCATAGTACGTCGTCGGCTACTTTACCTGAGCTGCGTATGACTACATAGCGACCACGCTTGTTTATAAACTAGCTGGGAGGTACCAATAAAGGGATAGCATATCTCCACTCTCGTGAACCACCTGTGATTCACGGAGATCTCCATCCTGTAAGGATAATGTTCAAGTATTGCTTGCTATTAACTCATGAAACTGACAATGATGCAAAAAATCTCTAGGGAAACATTTTGCTAGGCGAAAACAGTAACCCCTTACTGTGTGATTTTGGGCTTAGCCGTATTCGTCATGAAATGACGCGTACACGGACCCAAGCACAAGCAGGCGGCAAGACTCGATATCTCGCCCCAGAACTCTCCACAAGTCCTCAAGAGAGATTCCGCACCTCTTGGCAAAGTGACATCTATGCCTTTTCTATGGTGGTGCTCTATATGTGGACAGGCAAAAAGCCATTCTCAGACATCGACGATGAGGGGCAAGTGTTTATCAAGTCGTCCAAGGGTCTACGCCCAAAGCGACCTTCTAGCTCTACAATTCTGGTTAGTCTCCCAGAGGCAGTCAATGTGGCATTGTGGAAGTTGCTTGCAGAAATGTGGGCGCAAGATCCAGCCAAGCGTCCGCCAAGTGAGGGTTTGTTGGAACGATTCAAGGAGATGTTTGAGGGAAGCCCACTACCATCTGGTACAGGATGTACCATAATGTGAAGAGGATATTGCTGTTGTTACTGTATTGAGCATTATCGTCTTACTATGATATTTGCCGACTGAATTCGAATAATTCTCGGGGTTGGAGGTTTCGAGGTCACAATATTGCTGATACGATGGGTACACATTCTATAAATCGACCTAAAAAGTTATGCCTCGCCCTAATGACCTTGGTGGACAGATTCACGAATGAAGTATGACGGCTTCTGACAACAATCATCTGCTAGACGCAATTGAAGCTCTGTATCGGGGAAAGCTCTTCATCATGGAGGAAGTATCAACCACCAAGCCCAGGATCGTCAGTTAATAATGCCAGAGATATGAAGAGCGTTGAGGCATCCGCAGCCTTCGGTGAGGAAGCTCCAGGAATGACAGGGTCTTCAGCGATCCTCTGAGAATCTAACAACTGCCATTGACCAGTTTGGGAAGGAACTCACTCCATGATTGCAAACCAGCCCCTAGTATGGCTTCTCATATGCTCATATGTAGCAAAAGGTATTCCTTGATGTTTCCCATGAACACGTGCACTTAGTAGCAATAATGATGTGCCAAGGGGGCCATATGTGGGGTCTCGGTGAAGTAGTGTTGGAGTTCCGCATGTTGAAACGGCATTTCAGAGTAGTTCCATACAGCCCAGCACTATGTCATCTAAGGTGACTGCATACTCCACACGACCCATCTCTGAGAGGAAGCTTGGGACACGAACAAAACACTCGTCTTATTATTGTCAAGGGCTAAAAAATATTGGTAATGACAGTGCAGGGCTTACAGGAAAACAGGGAAAGGAGACACGTGTTAGGAACAACAAGCCCACAATACAGAACAAGTAAAGGGTAGGAGAGATTTGGATGCAGTTGGAGTAATGGGAAAATACACCGCATGGCACGAAAGGCGGGCGAGGGAGACAGTATGGAGGGTAGTGCAATCGGACATGGCATGCATGGGATGTGTGAGTGGGGTTGGAATCTGTGAGCCCTTAGGTTTGAGAGAGTCGCAGAAAGACAGGCGGAATCCTGGAGACCATATCTATTCTCAAAGGGGGCATAAGAATTGAGAAAAGCTAGAGCCCAATAATGCAGGACTTACCGAAAATAAATAAAGATAGGTTGATCATGCACATCAAGTAGCCAGGTCTTCCGTTGGAGGACCTACACCCAACGGCTCCACTTTTTTCGCAATGCGACTCGAGACAAAGGCTCGAGATCGAAAACGATAATGAGAGAGGGAGAGATTAAAAAAATAATAAAGAGCATCATTCATAGGAAAGGTGGAGGGCGAATATCATAGGCCACCGTCCTCCTTGAGTCTATTTCGTACACGCTCAAGCGTCAAGCCGAGGTAGTTCCGACCTTGTCCATTAGTTCCGAGTCCAAAGAGAGCATCGCGCGGCGTCGCCCAGGCCAGCGGGGCAGGATACGTCGCGACGAGCTGCGATAATAAATCATCATGTTGCGTGAATTTGAGATAGCTGATTTCCTCAAGCTATAATGAGACAAAGTAACACGATGACCACGGTCAGTACACAAAATCGCAAGCGAGCAAAAGAACTAGATCATCCTTGCCTTGCTGAACTGTACAGCACCCCAATCACCCCTCTGAGTTCGCTCGTGCGTTCGGGCAAGCGCGATCGCCTCGTCTACCGTAGGGCATCTCCTAATCTCATTCGCGATAAATTCCCTCTCCTTCTCCAAATGACCTCCTATCGCACCAAGAGCCTTTGCTTGACCACCTGACGATGTCTTGGCTTGCGCTTCCGAGTGATTATTCGCTGATAGGAAGCGCATCGCCTGGAACAGATGCTCCGCGGTAGCGTATACTCTCTTGCGATAGAACACATTTCGTGGGGACCGCGGGGAGAAGCTGTAGTATGGATCAGAAGGATCATCGCTGAACATGATGGTCATGGACGGGCTCTGCTTCGGCAACGTCGAGTAGGTAGAGGTGCCTGGAGTCGAAGCAGGCGCCGGTCGCCTTGACGCTGTCATGCTCATCGAACGAGACATGGAGGACGTCGCAGAGCTGTAGTTAGGCGCGGGCGAAAGACCAGAGCTACGCGCATCACGCGAGCTGGATCGCCGTTCGCGATCACGATCACGCTCAGTGCTGACACGGGGAGGAGACTTGGCACGTCGATGTTGATCCACAAAGGGCTGTGGGGGAGATCGAGACTGAGAGCGCGCGCGCTGGAGGGAAGGGGTGCGGTGGAGAGGCTGGGATTGAGAGGGGGAAGGGGCGCCAGATCGATACCTGGTACTGAACTCTGAGGATGTAGGGGAGACTGCGAGAGGAGCATTGGCGTTTGTCATCGAGGACGGTGAGGCAGTAGCTCGTCGCCCCGCCTTGCGTCCAAACGAACCCATAAGACCACTGTTCACACCAGAGATAGGAGGGTGTGACGCGCTCGCGCTCTTGTGATGACCTGAGGGAGAAGCACCGTGTGGGAAGCGTCGATCCGCGCTTGATGGGGTATGGACTGTTGTAGTAGAGAGAGTGGCATCGCTCGGAGTGAGGCTCGGAGGACGATAATCATCTCCCTCTGCACCCAAGATAGGTACAACAGGAGCTTTGTTGCCAGGCAAAACAGGAAGAAGCGGGGCAGCGACATGCCTCGGCGCCTTCTTCGAGGACGTCGTCGTAGCAGCGGCGACAGCAGCAGCAGGGGGAGGAGGCACAGTAGCATGCGCTACTGTGGTAGGATAGGTTGCGCGTGTGGGAGTCAATCTAGTAGGGAGGAACGCAGTCAGCGAGCCCTTGCGTTCTCTCTTCTTGTCTGCCGAAGCAGCACCAGAGATAGGAGGGCGGCTCTTGGTAGGCGAGAGTTCATCGGAAATATCAACACCGTTTGGTATAATCCCTTGAGAGTTGGTCAAGAGCGGCTGGACGGGCGGAAGCTTTCGCCGGAGACGAAGGCGGGAGACGAGGCTCGGTCGAGACTGCTGCTGAGGTTGGGGCTGAGGCTGATACTGCTGCTGTTGAGGCAGGTAGTCCGTCGGGACGATACCAGCTGAAGGATGAGGGGCGGACATCGCAGCAGCAGCAGACGACATCATCTCAGGACCAGATGTCGCTTTGGGAGCCGTCGTACTCGACGCCGAACCTCTCCTCAGCCTTCCAAACCTCCCACCACTAGCTGGTGCGCTCGCCGCGGCTTGCGCCACATGTCCATTCGGGACCGTATTCGTGCGTGGAGGCGAGCGAGTACCATACGAGCTCGAGATGGGCATCGGAGCAGCGGCAGAGCGCATCATAGGCGTCACCGTCGCGGCTGACGACTGCGGCGATCGTACGGGATGCACAACAGGGCTGACATCCACGCTCGACGGGATGATCCCCGGTTGTTGCTGTTGATGGCGCTCTCGACTCCGCCCGCGCCCGCGTTCCTGACTCTGATCGCGTCCTTGCTCCGCCCATCGGCTCTGCGCGGATGCCGCGCGTATCTGTTCCGCCGTAGCAGCCTGCTGTTGTTTCGAGCTCGAGCCACCCCAAGGAAAGGAGCCCCAACCACGTTTTCGCTGAGGCCTTTCTGACTTCTCGGGGACGGGAGGGGGACCAGAGATGATGGGGACAGGCATCGACTTGAGACCATTCGCGCCTTCCATAGTAGGTATCCGAGTAGGAGAGGAAGCACCTCGACGGGGATCAGGATGAGGGGACATGGAGCGAGCAGGAGGGACATTTCCCGGAAGCGAGATCGGGACAATGGGAGGCTGCATATCGACTGACTCTTGACGAGCCATCATACGAGCAGCGGCTCTACCAGATGAAGGCGGAGATCCAGCAGGGCGAGCTAGAGGCGTTGCGGATGTCCGTCCACCCGAGCTGCCACCTGGCATTCCTGAGCCTGGGATGGGGACGGCCGCAGACGTCTGCCTTGCCATCGAAGGAGCACTGGCGCCAGGGGCAGGTACAGCTGAAGACGTCTGTCGCGCCATCGACGCAGTTGGAGGTGAGGGATGACCCGATCCAGATGTCTGCCTCGTCATCCCAACTCCACCAGACGCTGCACCTCCTCCAGCTCCTGAAGGATAAGGGTAAGGATACGTGATCGCAGGTCTTGATGCCGCAGCAGGAGCTGGAACAATCGGACCACCTTGGCTTGGGCTCGTACTCCTACCATGCGCATAGGCCCAGCTCGATGCCCCAGGTGCCTCAGGAGCAGGCGCGTACGGAAGGGTATACGCACGACGCGATCCTGGTCTGCTCCCTTCCCTACTCGCACTGCGACCAGCGGCACCAACATCAACTACATCGCCCGCATTATTCTCATCATTGACACGAGGTGCGCGTCCGCGCCCGCTCCACGTCCCACCATATACGGGCGCAGGGTTCGCACTAGGCGCAACACTCTGATCGCGTCTCTTATGTCGTTCAGGCGAGCGTTGTGTTCGCGAGCGCTTGACGTCTCCGCCAATGCCTGGAGGACGACTACTCGTGCTCCTAGCATTGATTTGTGTATGCAGCTGTGCAAGGGCAGCCTGAGAGAGCGGTTGACCTGGCGGGAGGAGGGGGATGATGGGCGCAGGGGTCTCGTCACCGCTATTCACCTCTTCAAAGCGAGATGGCGGCATGATCTGCGAGGCTGAATGCGAGCGTGCACGACCACGCGAAGCGGGAGCAGTAGCTGTAGGAGGTTTACTCGAGCCAGAAGTGTTGATGGGAGAGACGTAAGGTTTCGTTGAAGGCGGGCGCACGATTCCTGGCCCAGCACCGATACCACCGACACCAGGCATCGCACTGGCCCGTGGAGGACTAGTACTCGAACCGGCCAGCTGTTGCCGTATCCCCGATGCAGGTCCACCGGTGGGAGCAGGCTGAGAGAGCGGTACTGGGCTCTGCCGTGGTGATTTCGGGCCCGTTGGGGAGATCGGTTTCGCGCTAGGCGGCCCTGACGTGGAAGGTGTAGTGGGAATAACCAGAGGAACAACAGGAGGAGGGGGTGATGGACCATCATTTGAGGTAGGACTGGGGCTGGGTTTCGCATTCGGACGAGCAGATGTCAAACCTGAAGAGGGTGCCGGAGGACCCGAATTTGTTGCACCTCCTGTTTTTGCAGGAGGTGGTGGCGGTGGTGCTGGTGGCGGAGGAGGCGGAGGAGCAGGTGCAAGTTTAGGCCCTTCTGGCTGCGCTGGCGGAGGCGACGCAGGTGAGATGACCACAGTTGGAATGATCGAATGAGTTGACCCAAACGAGGCTGGCAATCCTGCTCCTCCTCTTGCATCATCGTCATCCTCCCCAAGCCCTGCTCGTTCTCGTTCTCGACTCCTCTCCATTTCCCATTCTTGCTTCTTCTGCTTCTGTTCTCGGCGTTTTCGACTGCTGCCTCGCCCAACTGCCCCACCCATCCCACGAGGATGATACATGTCCGTCATCCCTCCCTCACTCCCGCTGGCGGATTCCTCATCTTCCTCATCCTGATTCTGATTGCCACCACCGGACATGGGCGAGGCCTGGGGAGATGCAGCAGGTGTGGGACGGCGGGCTGCTAATCTCGTATTCGAATCGCCAGCAGCAGTTTTCGTGGGCCTTCCACGGCTAGTGCCGGCGTGAGGAGGGACGATCCCACCAGGTGCTGGTTGTGGTACGTGATGATTCACACTTGCTGCCGCAGAATGGGGATTCGGATACATGCCGTTAGGATAGATTCCTTGAGAGGCAGGAACAGTAGGGTAGCCAGGAAGAGGATAAGGGCCGATCGGGGCCATCGGTGCTGGTGCACCGCCGTATGATGGTGTCCAGTATTGTGCCTGGCCTGGATGTGGACGAGGTGGGCCCATGGGTGCTGGTGGTGGTACTGGAGAGGGGTGTGATGCCATCGCGCGCGAATCAGTAGGCGGAGGAGAGGTAGCACGAGCAGGAGGAAGAGCAGGCGCAGGAGATGATGCACGCTTACCTCCAACACCGACACCGATGAGGTGAGGGTGAGGAGCGGCGGCGGCTGGTGGGACGATGGGTCTGTCGGGAGTGCCACCAGTCGCGGCTGCGTCCAGGGAATTAGAACGGCGGCCCCAGGGTGCGCGAAAGAGACGAAAGGAGGAGGATGATCCGGCAGTGGGCGGTTTCGATCCAGGTCCTGCACTGGGACCGATGATGGCAGTGTCGCGACCGCCCGTGGCGTAGTCGGGAAGGGCGGAGACAGACGCGGTGGATCCCTTCCTCGGTCGGCCGAGTTTGGGGCGATGGCCAGATGCTGAGGGAGGTCGAGTGATCGCTGCTGCACCAGCTGCTGATGTTGATGCTGATGGTTGGGCAGCATATGACGCAGGGGCGGGATAGTATGCGCCTGAAGGTGGTGGTGCTTGGTGTTGGGGATGTGATGCATTGACAGTAGGAGGAGCACGAGTACTCGTACCTGCGTTGCCTGGATAGTATGGGGTCGTGGAGGATGTCGTGGCGGGGAGGCCTTGGGCGTATGCGCCACCGGCGTGCGATGTTGACGGATGGGCCGTGGCACCTGGCGCTGCCCACTGCTGCCATCCCGCGCCTGCTTACGATCACAGAAACGGCGTAAAACCAGTCGAGATGATTGTTGGAGGACAGTGACGATTTGAACACCGAACAAAACAACACACAGGGTCAAAAGACGGAGGCAAAAAAAAAGAGGCAAAAATCAGCCGAAAAGGACTCGCAGACGCCAGAGAGACAAAGAAGAGGTGACGCACGAGGGTCGTAAAACAAGTTTTGTGACGCAGAAGCCATTAGAGGCGGCAAAGAGGCACTGCCAGCGAGCGGTGCTGTTGTGCGTGAATAAGTATAGTCGTATCTCTTTCTCTCTCTCCCAAGATGTAATCAATCAGCAAAAGGTGGCAAGAGAGTAGGGATGCCCGAAGGCGCGCCAGGCGACTGAGCGCCGGAGAGAGAAAAAAGAGGCAGGGCGCTTCGGGACGGGCGCGAGCGATGCGGGCAGTGATGAGCAGAGGGCAAAAGGAAAAGGACTCTGTTGTTGTTCGTCCGAGTGACTTTTGTTGTTAGTTCAGTTGGGCGAGTCAGCCACGCGGCAGCCATGTTTTCTAAACAAATCACACACGCATTTCGCATGAGCTCATCGAGTATGGATAGTTGCCACCATCCGACCTGCCCGATGGCGCACATCTCGCCGCCTTTGTCGGCGATCGGGGCAATGTCGCCAAACGTGGTGTCCAGTTACGCACGATCGGAAAGCATGCCCAAACAAATCTGCCGAGGTGGAGGCAAGACCCCAAATTGCCTTTTGGAGAGAAACTTCGTACGTGTACATGTGCTACTACGACAACAGGTTTCCGCTATCAATGCTACGAACTGTTTGGAGTAGTGGCGGCGTCAAGGGATATCAGGTTGCTCATTTATATACCGCCTATCAAAACGTTCCGTGATAAACAAAAGCCTCCTTCTGACCTCGAGGACGTTGACATCTTTGCATCGTCGTCCCTCGACGTCGAGGGGTCTCGAGCCTTTGACAGCTCAGTCTCCTCTCTCTGGCTCACTCTCCCCTAATAGTAATATCCGACAACTCAATAGCTCGCCCAAAAACGGACCTTTGAGTATCACAGCGCGCACGAGAATCATGAAAACCACACGCCACTGCCACTCTGCCCGGAGCTTTTTCTTCATGCTCAAAAGCTTCACTCCCCTTCTTAGAGCCCTAGAATTCAGTTCATTAGAAGCAGGCCCCGACAACCTTGCGAAATTGCGGAACGAGTCATGTGCAAGCCATCGATCGACCCTGGTTGAACTGAGTGAACTGAGTGAAGGGAGGGAATGACTGAGTTGGATCCTCTCTTCTTCCGATCGCACACGATAGTACGTTAGAAAAAGGGACACCAGTGCCGATGCCAATCCTATTCTTCATCTTGACACTGGGCAATCTCTATGCGTTGCCGGTAGAACAAGAGCTAATGCATGCAAGCATGTACATCATCGTTATCGCTGCTACGCCCAGCCCCAACCCCAACGGTAGTAATTCGGCTCTCTCAAGGCTTGAAGGCATTCCAGGCCTCGTTAAGAGCCCCAAACACCCCATTGGCAATCATGCGCTGCTCCACAGTCGTGTTCATGGCACTTAGCTGTGGAGAAGTGGAGAAAAGAAACATTGCAGTCGTTAGGAGTCGGAAACGCAATCCAAAATGTACCGGGAATCAAGCAAAGAAGACAAGGAAATCCAGCAGAAACAAAAGCGAAGCGCCATCGATCATCCCAGCGAGCATCGTAGCAGCTTCGAGAGGAATAGCAACATCCGATGAACAAAAGTTCCCTCCCACACTGATTGATCAGAGTAGCAAGGAGCTTTCCAGGTGAATGGGAACAGAGAACAATTAAGGAGAAAAAAAATAGAATGCAGACGACGACGAGGATGGTGGAAGAACAGAAGCGATGAATCACAACTACTCACCTTGTCGGGATGGACTCTACCAATAGCTTTCATGTACCGTATCTTGACTTGGTTTGGTGTTACTAGTTCATGTAGGCCCACCTTGACCCATCCCAGCTCAGGCCACAACACGTTCTCCAAGCTAGCGATCAACGCCCGCAAGTTGGTTTCCTTGCCCCCTTTCCACGCCAGGAGTTTGGTGTCCACAGAGTCCTTGAGCGCAATGCGCTGCACATCTTCTGATTCTTGCGTCTGAGCCGCCGCGCGCAATTTAGCGACGCCTTGAGAATCGTCTTGGTTCGATACAGAAGCAAGGTCATTTGCCAGTGAGGGTTTCGGTCGAGGCTTTGGTCTCGGCGGTGCAGATGCAGGAGTCGGCCTTGCAGACGCAGCAGCTCCTCCTCCACTCGACGACGCTGCACCCCCATTGGCCATCCGCCGACACCTCCCAGCGGCCCTCATAGCCTCTTCCTTCACCCTACCTGCCTCGCGCCAGTCGGCGCCAACAAGCCTTTCCCAATCGCCTCTGGCAGCATCCCATTTCTCCATACCCTCGTAAGCCTGAGCACGACGCTGCAACGCCTTGACATATGCGTCAGCAAAGTCGACAGATACAGTTTCCCCATCAATCATGAGTGGGGAGAGCGTGTCCTCCTTTGAAGGATGGAAGGCAGAGGAAGAGGAATAAGGCTCATCCACAATCCTCAACACCTTTGTGCAATCCTCGACCGCGCCTCGAGTATCTCCAGTCTTTGCTCTCGCTGCCGCTCTGTTGTTCATTAGTGGAACGAGCAGAATATGACCAGCAGGGAGAAGCGCGATCGCTGAAGAGTACGCTGCCTCAGCGTCGCCGTACGAACCAAGCTTGAAGGCGCTCGTCCCTTTCTGGCGCTGTGACTGAGATTGGGATAGCGCGGAGGGGGAGGCTGATACGAGAGTGCGAGTGACCTTCTTAACTGGAGCAGGAGCAGGATTGGCGCGGGAAGAGGTAGAGGGACGAGAAGAGGAGGGAGTAGGAGCGGAGGATGAAGCAGGGGTGGCGTCTCTGCCGGGACGACGACGGTGAGGGGAAATGTAGCCTCCTTGTTTCGAAGATGAAGATGACGGGATTGCAAGGCGCCCTGGCTCACCGCCACCGCCTCCCAAGAGGTCAGCCTCTTCCACCACAGCAGCCGCCGCTGATGATGGATTAGGAGACGGTCTTCGAGGCATGGCGGGTGCACGATCCCGAGAACGAGAAGAGGCTGTCGGATCCTCAGGACCCTCATCCATTCCATCGTCCTCATCTCGGAACCCGCCTCCGCGTCCCTCGTCGTGCTCGTCATCGATATCTTGTGCAGCCCATTTGGGCCTACTTGATCTTCCATTCTCGGTCGAGCCACCCGCAGCACCAGCATTAGCGCGTCGCTCCTCGTACGCCTTTTGTAGCTGCGCCTTCCCAGAACTCCAAAATGCATTCGCCGTCTTGAACATATTCAAGCCCAATTCGCTCGCTTGGGATAGCACCTTGTCTGCTTGTTCGCGCAGCTGCTGCGTGGTCTCGCCACCCGGAACGGCTGACGGTTCCGACTCGCCCTGCGAAGGCCGCGTGCGCTGGCGATCAGACGGAGCGCCAGATGGCCGTTCTCCACCGCCACGTCGTCTTTGGCGTTGCCTCTCTCGTTCTGCTTCGCGACGCTCCCAAGCCGCTTCTTCATCGTCTTCATCAGCGAAGCGATCCTGGCGGCCATTCCCGTCACGCTGATCTCGCTGTTCGCGGGCATCTGCGGAGACAGCGTTTAATAGGGTATCAAGCGCAGCCTCGACGTCGAGCCCTGTATCGGTGGCTGCAAGAGCAACTCGAGCTTGCTGAGGCGAGAAGCCCATCTCGACGATTTGCCCAATGATATGGGGAGGTGGTGAGATGGCACGGGACACAGGAGTCCGACGCGAGGAAGGATCCGGTCGGTCATCGACGTTCAGGGCCTAGGAAGATTTGAATTGAAGTGGTCATGAGAGCAAAAGAAAGCATCGGTCAGTCAAGCACACCGCACACCGTCCGCTGGAGGATCCGCCAAGCAGCTCCCCAGGATGAGTCACTTACTATGGAACCTTGTCCATTACGACCACGAGCAGGTAATTGATCAACAGGCTTCGCGAGGTCACCAAGGATATCATCATCATCGCTGTTGTTTCCTCCTAAGAGTCCTCCAGCATCACCATCTCCACCATATTCGCGCGACCCAAAATCGAAATCACCTGGTGAGCTGGAACGAGCGATTTGCGGGTTGCTTCCGTTCTTGGCATTGTTAGGTGCAGCAGTAGGGGGTTGTGGTGCGGAAGATGAAGGGACGGAGTCTTCGAATGCACTAAATTCAAACAAATCTGTGGCCTTCGTTGTTTGATGCCGCGCCGAAGATGTCGGTGCCTTGACCGTCGGTGATGCGAACGCATCAAGGTCATCCCACGGATCAGAGGACAAGGATGCAGGTGGCGCAGCGCGCGCAGCAGCAGCGCCAGCGGCGCTACCGGGGCGGGAGGTTGGTTGAAGAATATCTAACGTCATGAGTGATGACGAGCCGAGACCCGTTGGTGGCGGCGGTGGTGCGCGGGCGCCATTCGTCCCACCTCCAGGAGCGGGAGGCAGATTAGGAGTCACGACGCGCGATCGAGGGTTGCTGGAGATTCCAGACTCGAATTGGTCCCAGAGCGCACCTTGCTCCTTCAATTGGGCCGATCGTTGGGTGGCAGCATCTTGTTGCTTCTGCACGATTTTGGCCTGTTGCTGGGCTAGTGATAGGGTACTTTGGTTAGCACTAGAGCCAGCACCCGGTGAGAAAAGGCTTCCGAAAGCATCTCCTCCTGATGATGATGACGAAGCCACGGCTCCGGGCGCAGGGCTCGGCGTTGACCCGCGACCTGGAGCTCCCAAAGAAGGAGCTAGCAATCCAGATTGACCAGAGTTTGATCTTGTGTAATTCGCTTTAGATCCAGAAGTGGTAGATGCCAAAGCAGCAAACGAATCATAGGGTCTAGCTGCACCTCCATTCGAGGATGCGGTCGGCTGAAGAATTGGTGTCCCGGGCTTGCTGGCCAGGCCGTTGCCAAGGGTCTGAGGTGCAGTTTTGGGCTTGCTGGCTGTCGAGTCACCCCACATTAAATCTGAAAAGTCCGCCATGGCGGGTTGGGTGCTAGTAGCAGGTGTCGATGTCGTTCTGGAAATCTCGATCAAGGGCGAGCGCAGGTGAAGCGTCCAAACAACCTCAAACACAGCCCGCACACACCTTGTCGCTCGCGTCCTCGTCGTCAACAATGTCGTCGGATACAGCAGACTCGTTCACCTTTACGGTGGGGAAACTAGGTTAGTGATGCATCTTTGTGATAAGACGATTTGAGCTGACCTCTCTTATTGCGCTGAATGCAGATGCTGGGATGGCGGTATGGAGGACTTTCACTTTATTATCTCTGAGTGGCAGTACACCCGTCCTGAATGCAGAAATGGTCTCTCTTAGATCCTCATTGGCGAACGCGCCCATCTCATCGAATTTCCCTCCATCCTGCTCCCGCCTGGCGTTTCATCTGGATCCATCGTAAACATCGCTGTGCACCGAAATCTCTCAGAGGAGAAGCGTCAGCGGCAGGCGTTTTGGGATCTCCAAAATGACATTTTCTCTAGCTTTGGTGTTGACATGCCAAAAGCCCCCAAGCTCGAAGTGAGTTATTCCAGCTCCTCTTCCGTACCTTTGCATACCACAAATCCGCTGAACCGTGTTCGCAGGTACGAAATGTCACCCAAACGTCTATCACGCTCCAATGGCCCGCACTCGAGCTTGCTACTTCAAAACTAAGATCATTGGAAATATATCGCAACGGCGAACGACTGGCGGCGATCCCTAACCCCATCCAAAACACTTCCACCAAGGTCTCTGGTCTTGACGTTCAGACAAAGTACACGTTTCACCTCGTGCTGCGAACAACAGCTGGTACATTCAACAGCAACACGATTGATGTCAAGACTCATGCTATGAGCGATACGTCGGGTATCTCAGTCTGCTTTGGCAATGTCCAGGACCCTGTCCTGCTTGAGCAAGCGAAGCTGGCGCTCGAGGAGATGAAGGCCAAATGGAGTGACAGGATTCAAATTGACACGACCCACTTTGTCTGCACGACTCCCGCGCCCACACCATCCGGCGCCACTGTTGCTGGTAATGCCAGTGTAGGGGCTGGCGTTGAGTACCAAAAGGCTCTTCAGCTTAGCATTCCAGTCGTTCAGCCTCAATGGGTATTAGCCTGCTTGCAGGAAAAGAAGTACGTTGCATCGAACTATTCCGCCTCTCCTCTCCGTATTCGCTTCTAACAACTGTGATCTCGTGCTCTAGGATGGTACCTATCGCTTCCTTCTACCTTGGTGCGACGCCAAATGCTGCCATCTCAGCAGCCGCGTTCTCTCGCCCAAGGCCCCAATCCCAACCTCCCTCTCGCCAAAATTCGTCGTCCACCACCTCCCTGCCTTCCAACAGGAACCCCACCTCCACTCCTCCCGTATCACAAACAGCACACCCACTCCCTCCAACTCTGCCTGAAGAGGATAATGAGGATGACGACGAGATGGAGGAGCCGCGCGCACGCCAGCGGCCCGTATCGCTGGGCGCACAGCGTTCGCGGCGTACCGGGACAATGGACCGCGCGTTCAAATTCCCTCCACCGCCCGTTTCGCCCATCCCCGATATCACGATCAACGGACTTCCAGCTCCCAAGTCACCCACCAGCCCAGAGGCTCGAACGACGAACATTCCTGACGAGGCGATCCGGCCAGTCGAGCTTCCGCCCCCGACGCCAGCCAAAAATGAGGTCCAGCAGTCAGGAGATGTGAGTGACGGAGAGGACGTCGGAGAGACGGAAGAGGTTGATCTGAGTTGATGAAGAGAGTGGGCGTTATAAAAACGAATGAGCTCCCCGTGTGGGTGTTGGGACGAGATTGGGGTGTATGTGAAAGAGTTGTGGTGGCACGGACTCATTAGTCTATTCTTATCGTGTTCGGATCTATTTGTTTAACCTAGCTTCTACGCACCCTCCAACTTCGTCGCTCAATTTTTCATCTCTCTCCTCGCTGCTTTGTCCCCGCAGCTGCCTACCTCAGAAGAGCGTGAGATCGAACACCGTTCATGCACTGACAAGCAGCAGCACATGTCAGATAGTGATGACGAGGATGTTCTCAGCCCTCCTCCGGCCCTCTTAACAGCACCCCCCATCGAGGGCCTTTACTTCGATCCTCAGCTTCGCATTGAGCAGTCGTACGCCGATGAGCTTGTAAAATGCGTTCTGCCATACTTCCGCCATGGAGCGAATCAAGTGATGCTCTTCGGCAAAGGCACTCGTGCTGATCCTACTGAGACTTCTTCAACGGATCCTAGTAGCACGAATAGCGAGAACAGCTCCTCGGGACTCCCGGAATTCGTCCCAGAGCTCGTCGCAACACTCTCGCGCATCCTGCATGGTCATATCCCCATTGAGACCTACAGACTACTCTTCCCAGCTACTCCAGATGAGCAGATCTATCCTGCACGCCAAGTTATTATAAACTTGTACCACCCTGGAGAAGGGATCACACCTCATGTTGACCTTCTTCGGCGCTATGGGGATGGAATTATTGGACTGAGCCTCCTCTCTGGAACGGTCATGTCCTTCACCCCAGCTTCCAGCGCCGAAATATCAGGCGCTACAGGGGGCTATACTGCGATGGAGTCTCCTCCGGCCCTTCCTCCCTCTGAAAAGCTGTCGAATGCCTCTCCAGACCCTACGACAGAATCGATGGCCCCATCACAGAAGCATCAACTCTACCTCCCTCCGCGGTCCATTCTTGTCATGGAGAAAGATGCACGCTACTTGTGGAAACACGGTATCGCTGCACGAGAGCAAGACTTCATCGCAAACTCCACACTTCCGCCTGAAAGTGGCGCTGATAATCATGCTAAAGACCAGGAGATAGAACAGGAGCTGGATGGTATGTGGGTTGATCGTCATCTTAGGATCAGTATCACCATTCGATGGATGCTACCTGGGGCAGAAATCGTGGGAGGCGAAGTGGAAGCCGATAGGAATGCAAATGCGGAACTAGCTGGATGAGCATGAGAGTCTTCTTGCTCTGTGATCCTCGATACCACACTGATCGCTCTAATACCATCCAAACTAAGGACCAAGAAAGCAATCCATTACTCGAATTTACAGCTTAGTACAAGGAATTTGTAAGGTATTGCTCAAGATATCAGCCGCCAAGATAATTGAATATAATACGAGCGAGCAAGTTAACGCATCCTCAGTAACCGTACCAAGATGAACCAGCTACAGGCCAAGGTCGAGCTGCTGACTGAGCGTCAACTGACTGCTCCCGGAAGCGCCTGAGCCTGAGGGAGCAACAGCTTCAGCTTCGGTGTCACTAATCACCTCAGCAGTTCCATTGGCATTACGACGAATGCCGAAAAGTTCGATCATGTCTAAGGAGAGTATTGCAAAAAATTGAGTCCACTGATGATCCTCTAGGTAAACTGTGGTACAATAAGCTGACCTTGCATACGAGCTTCTTTCTTCTGCCGTTGAGTCTCTTTGGCCTTCGTACCAGAGAAGGCTTGCTTGACAAGATCCTTTTTCTTCTCTTGAATCTCTAGCACACGACTTTCAATCGTGTCATCCGCGATCACTGATAGGCCAACTCTTCAGTGTTTTCTTCACAATTTGCGATGATGAGAGTACATACTTTGGTAGACGTGAACCTTGCGCTTCTGCCCAATACGATTGCAGCGATCAATGGCTTGGGTCTCAATGCCTTCTTGCCACCAAGGATCCTGAGTCACGAATCATCGATTGTAGTCAGACAAGCTGGAGAGTTGTACAGGCCCCCAAAGGGACTTACCATCAGGTACACATTATTCGCCACTGTAAGCTGTAGTCCGAGAGCCCCGGCCTTGAGCGAGATGAGAAGCACCTTGGGGATGTCTCCCCCACCCAACCCGACATCATACGAATGGAGAAGGGCATCCCGGCGATCCGCGAAACTGATTACCTTCGCTTTGCCTTTTCCTTTTCCCTTCGCCTTCGCCTTCGCCTTCGCCTTGCCCTTTTGAGGACTAGGGGGTTCTGATTCTTCGTACACAGAGGCGTCATCGTAGCCTTCGTCCTCGTCATCTTCATGCTGAGGTTCGGCTGAAGGGTCATAGTCATCAGACCCCGAGGCACTCGTCGAGTTTTTCGCTCGTCCCCTGCGAGTTGGAATTGGCGGGAGTTCCATATCCTCATCATCACTCGGTAACGATGGGAGGTCAATGCTAGGCTTTGGCGGGTCAGGTAAGCTAGGTTTGCTATCATCGTCGCTGCTCAGTTCGGGTAGGAAGGAAGCGCGCGCAGCACGCCGTCTCCTCGGCGGAGGAATCTCGTCATCCTTGTACTTCTCTTCAAGACGATTCAGGAGGTCTTCGGTATCTACTTTGGGCTCCATTTTTACAGCAACGGTGCGTCGACGCTTTGCTGGAGGCTGGGGGACCGGGGTGGCTGGCACTAAAGAAAGAAATGCCAAATCATGCTGTGAGTCATTTCGTGGTAGAAAGGGGGCAAACGCTTACCATCTGCCGACGAACCAGCAAGAGGTATATTGAATCGATCAATCACCGCTTGTCTCCTATGAGCGGACATGCTACCGTCAAACCGAACGAAAGGAATTCCTGCCTTCTCCAACTGTTCCGCAATCTTGCAGTTATAAAGAAAACCCGCAAGGATCCACATCAAAATGATGCCCACGAGTAAAAGAGAGTTCGGCTGAGCTGACCTTGTCCAGGAACGAAGTAAATTGAGAGAAAACTACAGATTTCTCATCATCTCTCGTGAGCTGGAGGTAACGGATGAGCGCATCGATCTTCGCAGAGGAGCCATTTCGAAGATTGTCTTCTGCATCTTGGTCGTCATCAATATCAACGCGAATCTGAGCCTGAGTAGAGTCCGTTGGTGGAAGTGCTTCGATCAAATCTCCGACTTGTATCTCACGACGATCCTAACAGCCCTCCCATTTAGCAAGCTACACAATCCACAAGACTAATAGCTTACCATAGGGCACTTTGGGTCCCGTTGAAGCACGGCGGTGATACACTCACGACAGAATGCATGAGCACATGGCGTGATCACTGCGTCACGAAGAGCGTCGAAGCAAACGGGACATTCTTCATTGTCCTCCGTTACCTGAAAGAGCTTGTTCTGCAACTTCCTCCTCTCCTCTGCCGAAATGACAACAGAGGGGGTTGAGTGCGAATGAGAGCCCTCGGTCAGAGAATTCCTGAGCTCCTCCACATAAGTGCTTGGGACTAAACCAGGGTGCAAGATGAGTTGGCGCATTCGAGTCAACATACTCAGGGCGTTCGCCGGAGCCTACACATCATGAGGTTGTAATCAAAAGTCATGTAAATCGAGAAAACACGATAAGTACCTGAATAGTTACGCTTCCATCCGCGCTTTGTATCTGGCGTAAGATTCCCTCTTGAGAGAGCCGACGAACCTCGTCGTACATTCTACGAGCCTCTGGATCCAGCTCAACGCGGATTGTCGTTATCTCAACCTGTACGACGATCAGTTCACGCCACGTTAACAAAGTTTGGGGGCTAACTTACACCAGGGAGCTTAACCAAAGGGTTGCCATCAGAATCCTGCATTTCCTTGGTACGGCGCAAACACATGTGCACCATGAGGGCCTGCGTGGTTCGAGTAATACGAGACTTGTTAATCATAGTGAGGCAGACACAATCATTTGGGTTATTACCTGCAAAAGATTCGCAGCGGCAGGGTCTCCTCTGTTGAGAGGGCGAATAAGAGCTCGATTGAAGTAGCCTAGGTCGTCCAGTGGAGCACAGATTCTGAGGAAGCTGAGAATTGCGCCAAGATCCTTGGGAGAATTGATCTAGAGCTATCAGTCAGACAAAAGCCTTCAAAAGCGTCTATTGTTACCCACGATTGGCGTTCCACTAACGAGCTGGAAAAATGGTTGTGTAAGTGAAATGAGTCAGCTTCATATTTCTATGACATACCCATCGACGCTCGGCGTCCAAGGCCACGACCGCCTTGTGGATTTTGGTCTGGAAAAAGATGAGATTATTTCCAAGAGACTAGCATAGATGAGGTAAAACGTGCCGCAGGATTACGAATGGTGTGACCTGCGGGAACAAAGTTGTGGCTCATCCAAGGTGGAGATGTTGGAACTTATTCGTTGCTTACCTTCGTCAAGGATGACACGCTGATGGGAAGGCATGTTATGATCGGATTTGTACGTGGAGTCACCGAATCAGACGCGTACCTTCCACTTCAAGCCGAACAAAGCATTTCCGCCTCGCTTCTTCTTCACCTGGCCTTCAGCTGTGTACTCTCCAGCAACCGTGCTGTAGCTTGTGATAACAATATCATACTTCTGGAGCTGGCTTGCGGCAATGTCTCGACTCTTATCATGGTAGGTATATACGCGAAGAAGGCCTGGTGCACAATGCTCCTTGACCTGAAGATCCCAAGTCCGCAGAACAGAGACAGGAGCCACTAAACGCTCCCATACATCAGATCACAGGTGGGTACTATGAGTTCACGCCATGTGCTTACCGATCAGAGTGCAGTTGGAGTGCGCCTTTGGCAGGTCTTTTCGGGTTGCAACAATGAGGGAAATCATTGACAAGGTTTTACCTTTAGAGAATGAAAGAAAGTTAGATCTAGGCATCGATAATGGAACTATTTTGTAAAGATTTCACCCAGGCCCATGGAATCCGCCATAAGGCCGCCTCGACCAAGGGTAGGAGGATCGGTGGTCGAACGCGCTTGATGACTTGCAATATTCTCATAAAATGACAGAGCCTACGAACTATTGTTAGCTAGTGTCAAATAAAGTGAATGAGCGAACGTACCTGGCTTTTTTGCACGTATTTCCAGAACTATTGAGAACAATAGTGAGACGGACCGAATTATCCAAGACCACCAACCTGCATACTCACCTGTACAGCTTGTTGATCTGGTCGAACTGGAAGCACTGGGTTCTCCATCTCGAGCATCCACTTGAGCGCCTGCTTCTGGTGTTTCATGAGATCCGTCTGAAGCTCCTCAGTCTCTCGACTAGGTGGAGGAGGATTAACCATTTCTGGAAGGTTTAAGATATCGTCGACCGGGATGAGAGCGTCTAGCATACTAGAACGACGGCTCTCATCATTAACCGTCTCGAACTCCTTCATGAGATCTCTCAGCTGGGCAGCCTTCTCGCGGGCCTTTTGTTCTGCTTCGTGCTTGGCCCGAAATTGTGCCATTGCTTGTGTGTCGATGGCACCAGATACGCTTCTGGAAGACTGGCCACCTCCATAGCCATAACCACCACCACCACCGTATCCTGCATAGGATCCATAATTTGCTCCCGAGGTGGTAGCAAGTTGGCTATTGGGAGGCACGTATGACGAGCTAGAAGCCGCTCGCATCTGGTCTGTGAACCCTCGCTGCCTCGGGGTGGCCCAAATCAGTTTCGGTTCGAGGATCTTGCGCATCCCTGGACAGCCGTATAGCTTCAGCGTGCTAAAAGTGCTGAATGTGAGTATCATGAGACTCATGAGGTTCAAGGAGAAGACTTGCATGGGCATGTCATATTTGGGAGCCCCGCCCTCTGTATTCCCAGCATTGATGATTCCCTCAACAAGTATCAGATTCTGGTCGATCAGAGGTGCGAGTTTGGCAGCAATTTCGCGCTTGAGATGCCCCACCATCACACCTGCCATATTTTGCTAATGAAAAGTGGATAATATTAGCACCCCGCCATCATCCAGTGTATACTTTAGACTTGCGATAGCGATAGCATTACTGGAACGAGGAAAGTCAGTATATTCACAAGAGGGAGCGGAAATAGGGTGTGGACGCACCGATCGTATTGGTTCGACGGCTGTCTGGCCAAGTTTACCTCCTCGCCGGAATTAACCAGGCCTATAAGAGCAAGTTTGGTATCCCATTCCTTGAGCAGAGATCCCTTAGACATACCTTTGTAATATTGGATGCCCACAACGGTGGCTTGTAGATCAAGATAATGATCATCCTTGGGGACCTCCTCAGGCATAGGCACATCATATTCATCATCAGACTCGTGCACGAGCGAGAAGGTCTGAGAGGTGGTGCCGGCTTGAGAGGACGAAAGTCCTGCTTGTGACGATCCCGCTAGGGTTCCTTGTGAAGATGACATCTGGGACTCCTCTGCCTTGCGTTTCAGAGTCGATGATCCAGCTTAACGGAGACAAGAAAGGTGAGAAGCGAAGCGGCTCGCTAAAAGGGTATGGATCTCTTACTGGTGATGGCTTGGCCAGAGCTCGTCGAAGGACCGGGTTGTGAAGACTGTGATGAGCTCATCTGGGACCAGTCCAAAGGTCGAGCCGAGCGAGGCACGTCCGCTGGGTCGATGTGACCAACTCGAATGGCAGTCGCGACTTTTGTTTTGTCATGTGAACTAGCAGTCCATCGATCATATGAGCCAGCGTTTCACAGAATATAAATGAGGTCTTACGCGAGAGAGCTGTATCCAGCGATGGTAGAAACACCGACGGCCTTCAGCTGTTGTAAAATGTCGGGCGTCACACAGCCCCACTAGGAAGACCGACGAGTGTGAGACATTACTTCTTCGGGACACAAACGGCATGGTTACTCACGTCTGTTCAGGGGTGAAGACGGTTTGGATCGTCAGTAATGGGAAAGCGAGATGCACAACGCGCATATGGCACTCACGCCGCCAACTCCAGATTTCTCCATACTGTTCTGTATGTACTTTATTGCCATACCGAAGCGCCCCCGCGTTAATAGGTGAGTTCTTGCACGGAGGTGGGCCCTAGGAATCTGGAGGTTAGTCGCTAGTTAAGAGAAGTCGACAGCGCGATACTTACATGGCACTTTCCCGTACCCGCTTTCGCGGTCTCGATTTTGTGCTGCGCCCCTGGAGGGTCAGGTTTTGTCTTCGGAGTCTTTGGATAGGAAGAAGTGGATGGGTAACGCGAATACAACGTGTAAGATGTCGATGAACCGTAGGAGTAACGACCTCCTCCGCGGCCCATCGTGTATGTATTCAGGTTTTTGTTGTGCTACGTTTGACCAACGAAATAAACAATAACAATCGGCTCGCTCTTGTCGTGGCAGTGGCGATTTTATTGGTATGGAACGAAAGAAGTTTTTTTTTATTAATGGACGATCTGGATCGTGTATGCCTAAAGAAGAGCAGAAATTTACAACGACGAGAATGTACAGGAAAGGCAATGCCAGAGCGTCGCATTGTGGGTATGGATCCCGAAGTTGATGTGAATTGTCCGTTCGCAATCATTAGAGACAAGGAAGAACAGAAATTGGGGAATGGACAGGTAGCACATGTTTATCTGTGATGACTCAGAGACCCAGAGCCGCAAGGGTGAGGTCGAATGCAAGGTCGGTCAGGATGGTGGACAAGTTGGTGAGCCTAGTAGGTAATAATCTTGTTAGTACAACATATCGGGAGAATTCGATGTGCACATATGACATACAGCTGCGCAACTAGTTCAAGAAGGCCAGCGACGAGGAGTTCTAGCTCGCTAAGTAGATTAGCGAGAGCAGCGTCAACCCCAGTGAGCAAGGTAGCGAGCAGAGGAATGGTGGCGAGGTCCCCGACCAGGGTCTCAAGGACATCCACTACAGCCTAATTTATTCCGCGGTAGGTCAGTTCGGATATGTTAGCGACTTTTGCGGTGCCACGGACCTCAACAATCTCAGCTACGAGATCTGCGAGTTCGTCACCAGACTGACGCTCGACAAGGCCCCGGCGGCGAAGCGCAGCAACTTCCCCCTTCGCAGTGTTGATATTAGTAATAATTGTGTCGATGGGGGTCTTCACAGCATCGTAGGTTACGGATCCACTCGACACCAAAGCAGCTGCAGTTGGAAACAAGGAGTCAACTTTATGTTCTATACCGTAGAAGCGGTCACTCACATATCTGGCTAAGAGGCTCCTCATTCGCAGTCTTGAGGTCCTGGAGCTTAGCATACACAGAAGCGGTATCACGGCGCTCAAGCTGCACTCCAGCACCAGGGATCACGGGGGACGCGGCAACGATGCTGGAGAACGAGAAGAGGGCGAAGGCACCGAGGATGGTGGAGAAACGCATGTTGCTGTGTAAAGTGTGGAGAGTGGAGACGACGCTGGAGTGTAAGTGGAGACGCTGAGCTGACTTCCTCCCTCTCCCCCCACCTCCCTTTTATACCTCGTATCCTATAGATTTCGACTCCAACGTTTTACGTTCGGTTGGAGTGCTGCCTCGCGTCGAAATTATCTCTGATGGGGTGACGCAAAGCAGACAATGACGCTGAACGCAATGAGCAAGGTTTCCAACCAGCTAGAGAAACAGCCGTAGAAAGTTCTGAAATCGTTGGAGCCTTTTCTTGAGCCGCGGCTCCACAGCATGTTATGTTGGAGCGAGAAGTCTATCCGTGTGACAGTGGGGTAAGGAGACTAATTAGCGTTCGTGTAACCCAAGGCAATTCACGGTCCATGACTCATTGACACCACCAGTCAGCGTGGATCTGAGGTCCACCGCCACATCTCGGAAGCACATCTTAGGCTCTGCAGAGCATTGTTATTGCTTGTCAGGAGAATATTCATATGGCAGCGGCTGATCCAGAGTGTGAAGAGTGGAGAGTGGCGGGAGACTAGGACTCAAGACTGGGAAGCTCGTCATTGGAGGCCAGAGGCCGTGAAGCCGCAGAAGGGAGCACAAGATGTCATGGGAATGCATGGAAGGATCCGAAGGGTGGGCGTCATGAAACGCCCAGAATGGTAAACCAACGTCATTGTCGTCAAGCTGGAGGTTGGCCCCCGTTGTTACGTGTTTATGTTTGCGAATCGTCAGTATAGTCGCTAAGATTGAGACGGGAGCTATACCCGCTTCTTCGCCTCCTGTTCTTGGAGCAGTTCCTTGGTTGATGATTTCACCTAATTAAAGAGTGGCGCTTCCCGTTTTGGAGGCGTAGTTGTTGGAAGGAATAGCGTGATCGGTGGCGTACTTCTAAATGCCGACAAGTGAACTTGAGCTTCACAATAACAAAAATAGTCGTGTGATATCATATCGAGGTTTATATCGTGGCCAGACTTGACCGAAGACAAGAACCAGGCTATCACTGAGGGAGAGCCGGAGTCACTATTCGAGCAAAATCATCAAAACACCCTTTTGTTAGTGCATCAGGGAGGACGTTGATCTTGATCGATTGTGTCAAGCATGGTTAGAGTACGGAGCCAAGACCTAAAAGGGGTCGCTAGAAGCCCAAAACCGCCTCGTCAAAGGAGGTGGGCTAATAACGGACCAACGAGTACTCCTTTACTTATATTGCGGCAGTTTCAAGCTGATTTCAGATGTCCCGAGCACCATGGTCGTTTTGAAGTCAGAATAGAAAATAGTCGTGAGTGTTGAACTCCCCCTGAGAAAGGAGAAGGTTGAGAACAAAAGAGCGTCACACGCGTGATCGGTCGCTCCCTGTCAACAGTCACGTTCTGTCTCACCGTGTTCCTCTGCTGTGCTCCCATGCAAGATGGACGCGTTCACGAGGGTGAAGAAGTCCTCCTCTTTCCTGAGTCCCCCAAAGCCTTCCATTCCTTCAGTCTACAGCTCGATGAACACAGGTGTTGAGCGAACAAGCCGCATATCAAGGCAGTCGCGTGTCACCCCCTACTCCAAGCAAGAGCGAGCAGCGCGCCTAGAGAGGATCAAAGCTGCTCTAGAAGACCCCCTTGTGGAGCTCAAGCCCGCCGCCAAAGTCGATCCAGTCCATGACTCCCCATCATCGGGGCAGTCTACGTCGTTGGGGGCGGTACAATTGCCGTCAACAGCCAACACATTTTCTTCCCACACCAATGTTAATGACCACCACACCAAAAATGCCTCATCGAATCCCCCTTCCTCGAAAACCGCTATTTCCTCGGCCCCACTAACCCGTAAAGACGTTATGAATATGCGACTTGAGGCCAACCCGATCGTACACAGCAAAGCCCCATCCAAATCCCGTGTGTATTGCACTCTCTTCATTCCTGGAGTATCATACTCACGTGTTTTACTCCCCTCGCAAACGCGAAAGAATATATCACCAGTTGTGCCAGCGGTCATGAGCGAGAACAAGGACCAAGCGGGTCACCTTATTGGGTTGCGACTATGAACAGCAAGCTTTCCGTTCAAGCAGTACATTCCCTCCCTCCCGATTCATCGAAAGGCATAGACGCCAATCTTCTGCTCGGGTTACGCATCTATGTTGATGGATTGGTGAGGGGTACTACTCGCTCTGAAATTACGAGGTTGGTGGCAATGCATGGAGGCATTAATCTGTAAGTTCCCGCAGAATTTCTGCTGTTACTATCATTCCGATTTTTTTTCCTTGCTTTAGTCGGGCCGCACAATCAGCTACGCATATTATCTCTTCGACTGGACTGAGTGGCACAAAGTCCCGAACGGTTCTAAAAAGTGGTGTCAAGAAATCCAATTCACTCCACGTGGTCAAACCAGAATGGCTCTACGACTCTCTCAATGCTGGCAAGCGGCTGCGCGAGTATGATTACCGTGTCGTCACATCCTCGATCCAGTCAGAGCTTGTATAAAGCCTCAAACGAACATGGGTTCTGAAGCATATTACGACTCCATCCCACATTCCTAGACTATCACCCCCCCCCCCCCCCCCGTTTCCGCATACCCGGACATTCTTTTGGGTTTCACGCACTGTTGTAACTGCCACAAACGCTGTTGTTCCATAGTGTACTCACCAACTCTCGCATAGATCTGTATCCTTTTCATACCGCACACAATTACCCTTTCCATAGCTCCCATTACCATTGACACTTTTCCTCGGCCCTGTGCCCCTCTAACCAGCCCTTGAATGACAAATCATGCCTGGGAGATGTTTGATGACTATGGCGACGGTATTTGTGCCGAAGCCTCTTTGTTTGGCCCACCTCTGGCTGTGACGCTGTGTGCGGCTCCACTTCAGTACTATCGTTAGCTTGCTATACTTCGTCGCTCCCTTAATATCTCTAAGCGCTATATAAGCATCGTGCTGCCGATTCACCATGTTTGCTGCGCAGCACACTCGACTTGTCTCAGCCTGTTATCCTTCCGCACCTCTGGCAGCTGGGCCCGACTTCAAGCCTAATTCTCAAGAGTTATCCAGGCACGCCTCTCGGTTGAATATTATCATAATATCTTACTTACATGTGCGCGCACCCACTACGCAGATTAACGTATTTTGGATCGAACAAGCCGGGCAAACTTGTACGTTGAACAGTGTCAATAATAGCGACCTCCGCTCATTCTATGTTATCCAGGCAAAGATCGGGCAAGAAGTCGAGAAGCATGCACAAACCGATTCACGAAGGGCTGCAAGTCACCCAAAGTCAAGAGCGTGAGTCCTCGTTCCTGGTTCATGAGGCGGCGACGATTTGACAAGCCTCCGCAGTTCACTCTTGATCACATTGGAAATCCTAAGGACTATTTCTACCGAATGCAAGCTGGAACTCTCGCTTTTTGGTCGTTATGTGGTCGCGTCAGTCGACCTTGCTGTAGCCGCTCTGCCCAATGACCTGGAAGTCGTTGCACGCTCCGCCCGTGTGGTTAGTCTTCAACTCTTCCAGACTCTGTTATTACTCGTCTGACTGATTTCTTCATGAAGTTCATCGCTTATGCTACCTTCACGGACGGGAAATCTATTGCGGTCGATGAACCTTTGGCTCGATCATATCTCTCAGTCCTGCAACGCTTTGCAGTGCTAAGCAAATGGGATAGCCAGAAACAAAAAGATGAAGAACTGCGCGCAAGGTCGTGTCATCCAGTTCAACACTACCTTTAATTTGCTGACTTCACCATTCAGATCTCAGCTTGTTGGGCTTGCTGCGCTGACCGCAGCAATAGGGTCTGATGCCCTGTATTGCTCGACCGAAGTCGGTAGAGCTCAGGCATCCATTATCGTTCCTGCCCTGCTGTCTAATATCAGGCAGGCAGGACTTAACATACTACAGCAACAGTACGCTCACTTCATCCCATCTTGCGACGAATCCTTACTGATACTAGCTACAGGGAGACTGTTGTTGAAGAATCCCAGGCTGCTTCACCATATTTTAGCGAGTTCCAGCCTCACCGCCCACTCGCTCAACGTCGAGCAGCCTCTATCCATGTTCACACAGACGGAGTCGAGGGCCCAAATACCATTGATGTGATATTTGGCGCCCTCCGTGCCATGAAGAACTTGTTGGGAAGGTCCGATGGTGCGCAAGTCACGACCTTCCTTGCGTCGCTATTCGAATACTTGGACAGCACCTCCCTCTGGGGTGATGTTGAACTTTGTCAATGGCTCGCTCTGAATATCACTGAGTGGACGCAATATCAGCACCGCTACGCGATCCCGGTTCGCCTCATCAGCAAGCTTGTTGAAACTCCGGACGAGTCCACCACTTCAATGATTCATGGCACCCTATTAGTTATGATCACATCCGTTTTCTCCTCCCGGACCCCCATCGCCAATCTCGCCACCTCCGATGTTATTTCATCTCTCATCACCTTCATCTTGCGACGGGTGGACAAGAACCCTAGCGACCCTATCCTTCCCACCGTCGTTAACTGTGTGTCGTCCCTTGGCACACACCTCTATTATGCGGACCAAATACAGGACTTTGCTGAGGAGATCATCCGCAAACTCGGCGAGGTTCAAGCGGCCAACATCGGGAGGGATGGTCAAAGCGCTCAAGAAGGCATGAGATGCCTCGTTTCATGCCTTTCTGGCCTCATCCGCGTTGCATCGAAACACTCTACGAATCAAGATCCTCACCACACTAGTCTCCCAGAGACGTCCTCTGAGGATGGTGGGAAGAGTCGACGTAACGCTTCTGTTGTTTCAGCGGGTGGCAGAAGAAACTTGATTTCACCAGAGACCTGGCAAGAGACCCTGGCCCTCCTCGTGGAGGCCAATTATGGGCTGCGTTCAGAATATGCCCGCACCCTCGCTATGTTCCTCGACTCTGAAATCCCCAAGGAGGAGCCATTCCCTACGGCTTCTCAGCTATCCGCCTCCTCTTCGAAAACTAATGCTGACGCCGCTTTCAATGACGAAGTGATGCGATTCCTTCACATTATGAACATCACTGTGTATGCGTTGGCGGTAACTCCCAGCGTCAGCCTCAAAGGGACCGCCGCAATGATTGCACCGAGTGATGATGGCGCCTCGACGAGTGCCGCATCGGTCTCTGAACAATCTCAGGCCCCTTCGTCGCCTATCACTCCCTTCAATCGGTCGGGTACCGAGACGGAAAGCGAGACTGGTACCACCGATACCGACACCAACACTACCCTCCAGCTAACCATCCAAGACGTCACCCCGACTGCCTCACCAGTGGCGGAAGTCCCCCCCTCAGAGCCCGCCATGTCTATTGGACATGGGCACAAAACATCGATTGCGGCATCCAGCGTCCACCAGTCACGCACACACCGCTCCCGTACAGCGTCGCTCGCTTTCTCTCTCATCGAGAGGGTAGGTGTGGACGTAAACCCCACACAGCTTGTGTGGCCGACCAACTCGCCCGCTGGTCCGAATGACTACTCTCACATCGTTGCCATCATGTCGTCTGCGATAAGGCGGACGCCAGCTCGGGCAATCCTAGTAGGCGTGCCAATGCTAATTGCATGGGACAAACTTGCCTCAGCCGCACTTGTTGCGGACGATGTCGCTTTCCAAGCACGTCGTCAGGCGATGCGAGAGGCCTTAGCACAAATCTGGGCCGTCATTGCCGCAACAATTGAGAGCACTGAGCTAAAAGATCTATCACAAAAGGTATGTCCGTGTCCTATCAGCAGCTGGCAACATCACTCATATCATATTTTAGGCACTACATCCCATCTCGTCCTCAAATATCCTGCCAACTCTGACAGTGGCCCGAGATGACTTTGCCCAGCCAGCTGAGCAGGCCTTGCCATATCCATCAGACGATCATTCGAAATCGGCACTCTCTACGGGTGCATTGCGGCCAGTTATGGACGCACAAGCTGCTATTCTCATCTTGACTGCATCTCCAAAACTCTACGAGGTTACGCAGCTTGATCGAGCTGTTCTCCGCGCACGACTAGAGACAGCATGGACTCCAGTGACTGCTGTAGGCGGTTGTAAGTACAATTTCTACTCTCAGATCCGAAGAACAACACTGACCGCCCTTCTGGAACAGCGAGCGGCCAAGGCGCCTCTGGAGATGCTTCACGTACGGAAGGCTCACACCACTTCCTCAAAATTTCCCCCCAGTTGATGCACATCGACAACAAATCGCTGGCCTCCCTTGCCCGAAGCACGCGGAATGTCGGCGTTGGTGATCTACGTGAAGCTCTTGAGGGCCGAGCCAGCGCCAATCGGTCTTCCGTTGGACTCGGCTATCACGGATCCCCATCCATGTCATCCATTGGTCACCATTCGTCCGTGGATCACAGTGGTGAACATGGTGAAAACCCGGTACTCAACCAGTTGCAGGCTCGTCTGCGAGCAACAAGTGCTCTCAAAGATGCCAATGGGGAGGTGAAAGACATCCTCAACAAATTGGGGATTGGCAAACAGTCAGCCAGTCGGACAGGTGTCCGCACCAAACCTGCGTTCAAGTCTCCACTGAAACGAGGTATATCGCAGGAATCTAGCACCCCAACTCCAGCCAGTCGTACTCCTTCCTCATCGTAACATTCTTCATTGCATCCACTCTGTCAGCATGGGCATTATCTAGCCCCACATCTCATTCATTTTTGGACCTCGTCTCTCCTTTTCTCTCTCTATCACTCTCTACTGCTTTGCGGAGGTCTGCTGGAAGCTTCAGGTTAGATTACTACTGCATAGGCGGTGTCAGTAGTTATAATATTATCCGAAACATGGGAATCCGTCATTACAAATAATCTGCAAGCTAGAATACCAACTTGCTAGGAAAATGCCACCAAAATTGATAGAACATGTGCAAGTAGCGGCGAGAGTGCCTATTTGCGCCCTGCGCTCATAGGAGCGGGCACATTCTTTACTCCCCATGCGAATGGAATGCCGCTCAGAGCGATTATGAAAAGAACGACCCAGACGAAATTGCCACCCATAATGTGCTTCTCCATCGAGAAAGCGAACAGGGTGCTAACAACAGCGGGTGAAAGGCCACGGCCAACGGAGAAGAAGGCTTGCTGAAGACCAAATAGGGTGCTCATTTGCTCAGGGGTCTCCACGGATGCCTTGACGAGAATCATACCAAGCCTAAAGGGCCCAAAACAGAATAGCCACGATGAGAAGTGCAGCCAACTAGAGTAGAGAACATCAAGGAGAAACTCACGGTGCACAGCTGATACCCAATCGAATGGGGAGTAGTATAAGGGTGATCGTGCCCCACAGCAATGGGGTACGTTTTGCCTCGTCCGGCACAGTCGCAGCCAAGTGTCCCAGAGGAGCAAGGGCAAAAGTAATCGCCCAGAAGCATGAAAAGATCATGTACAGAAGGCGATTGTTATAGCGGCGTTGGACGAAGGGGAACAGGACAAGGGCGATGAATGTGCCAATCGCGCCAGAGACGGCGAGAGCCCATCCAATACTCTGGGGCTGTTTTCGACAGAAATTATTGGTCAGTCGTGCGATATTTAGGGAATATATATGGCAAATCTTACGGAAAGCCCCATCCCGCCGAGCTTGACTTGAGTGTAGGAGTATAGTACGAAGACTACCTCGAATCCGGCACCCAAGAAGTGGAACACGAAGCCTGAACACACAAGGGATAAGATCTCCCATCTAGCCAAAAGGCTAGCTAGTTCTCCTTTAGGCTTGGGGGGAGCGGGGGCGGCGGGAGCCTCTGGCTCTGTTGAGCTTGGATCCATGACAGTTTCTACCTCAGTGGGGCCGCTTGATTTTGCCTTCTTTCCGACTTTGGAAGGAAGGGTCTAGTGGGATAGTTGAGCGCAGAATATTGAATAGCCAGAGCGTCTCAGACTCACTTCCTCGACGAATAGAATACAAAGGATCACTGCCACTATGCAGAGCAGCGACGCCACGAGCGAGGGGAGGAGGTAAGGCTAACTCAGGACCAGTGAGTAATTGTCTGACCAGGAATGAAATGGATTTGCTCACATATTCCTTGAAGATTGGGTATTTTTCAAATGTCTTGGGCCATTTCTTAGCAGGGTTTGAGAGGTTACCGCCGATGAGTGGCCCTCTATGTGAATGAAGGGACTGTCAGCCGACATCAAGGCTCCATAATACGTGCATAGGGTAGAAACGCACATTACGGAACCGATATACCACGTTGCAGACAGGAGCGGGAATGCTGAAATATCAATAAAGGAATGGTTAGCGCGTGTACACCTTGGGGCCTTGCGATGACAAACCTCGGGACTGGTTCGTCTCATCCGTAATTTCAGATAGCATAGTGGACACGACTGCAACATTTCCGGAAAGAGCACCCGCCAAGGATCGGGCGATGATTAACGCTGGTAGCGACCTGCTGAATCCGAAAGCCGCGGCACTGATGCATACTCCGGAGACTCCGATAATCACCACGGGTTTCCGGCCGATTCGGTTAGACAGAGAAGTCCAATGGTAGATCTACATAATTTGGATGGATAATTCATAGTTCAAAAATTAGACGCGGGACAGGCAACCTGGTGCATACCGTCAAAGCTTGCACGAAGGAAAACACGGAATCGATGAGGCCAGAGTAGTACCCAACGTCCTGGGGTCCTGCAATGCCCAAGTACTCGACCATCTAAATATCCATGCATCCATCGCTACGAGTGAGTAAGCAGACCGAGAGCCAGAGTTGGAGGGACAGTACCTCGTTGATGTACGGAAATATCTACGAAAAAAGGCTTGAGAGGGCGTTGCAAGATAGACATGGCATCAGCATACCTGGGAGAACGCAATGGGTTCTGCGAGTCGGACCAGCGCTAAAATAAGCAGCTGAACGAGTGGAAGGGGCGTAATTGCCACTTTGTTGTGCCCATTGCTGAGCAGGGGGGTAGTTTCAGAATCCTGACGTTCATCAGCATTTTGCTGCCCATAAGTCGAGCTGGCGTTTGCAGATGTATCGTGTGCCATGTTGGACGGGAGGAGGGCGCAGAGGGATGAGCCAAGCCACCAGTGAACCACCTATAGCTAGTGGCACTCTATCGAATATCGTGAATGAAAGACCGCCCAGCGGTCACATCGCGTTGAATGCCGGTTGATCATGGACGCCACTTGAGGCAATAGGGAGCTTTGTAGACACGCGCAGATGAATCATGGAAAGTGCTCTCAATAGCTGTATATGATTACCGAGATCAGAGTGAGGGGCTTGGAATGCCAGCAGCCCAGCAGAGCAGCAGTCTGGATCGGACCAGGATCGAGCACCCGTTATTACGAAATTAATCAGCGTGAAGAACTGCTGAGAGAAGGAGCTACATCGAGGACACGGCCTCCACGTGGTTCCCAGTGTCCCTAAAATTTCTTTCATTGGATCTGTGTGTGGCAAAGTTGGGAGTTCAGATTCGCCCAACGCTGGCGCTTACTCGAACAAGACCATGACCAACTGAATGGACGCCTCGAACGATTCGACCATCGACGGGACAAGTACGCAGGGCATCCTAAGAGCACTCTGTTATCTCTTCCTGATCGTTCGTCTTCATTTTCAAAGTCACCAGTCGCGCGAAAGATTTCGTCGAGCTACACGAACAAGTCGAGGTGAGCCCATCAACCTATCTACATCAGACAGAGAATGCACTTGCTAAATCATGGTCTGGACGTTACCGTTATACTGCGGGATAGAGCAGCTTAGCTCTCCTTTCTTCACTCGAGTCCTTCCTGGGCACCTTTCAGAATGACCTAAAGTCGGTGTCCGGCCACATCGCTGACTTGCAAGCAAGAAGTAAAGACTTTGATACTCGGCTTCGTGGGAGAAGAGTAAGTAAAGGTGTCCTGCTCTCTTTCGAACCTCCTATGACGTGTACTGCCCTGATTCTCTCAGAAAATCGCGCTACCCCTGGCGGACCTGCTCACCGAGATCACCATCCCTCCCCAACTCGTCACCACCATTCTCGACACCCCCATCTCCGACTCCTGGATAGCATCCATAAAACAACTTGAGGGACTCCTTGACTCCATATCCACACATGCCACTGCTAGCAAAACTACGGCTGACGCGGTAAGCGTAAAAGCCGCCAGGGATCTGGAGGGAGTTGCTGAAGGACTCCGAATCGCCGTATGCCCCAAATCTTCGGAGTAGACATGCATTCGCTTAAATTTGACCATCTAATAGGCTGCAACAAAAATTCGGGCACACTTCATCTCCCTCCTCCACCCCATCCGAACCAGTGTCACAACCAACCTCCACGTTATCCAAACTTCCATCTTCATCAACAAATACCTCCCCCTCTTCCAGTTTCTTCAGCGACGTGCAAAGGGTACCGCTGATGAGTTCCGAGCTGCATATGTGAGATCTGCCAAGCTTTACTATGAGACAGGCATGAGGAGATACACCCGCAGTTTGGGGTACGTCAAGGTACGGGCTATTTTTCCATCATGATCACCCAGCCACATTATCTGATCCGTTCACGTAAAGACTCGTGTGACAGAAACACCAAGTCTGATCGGTAATGTCGGGTCTGGGCCAGAACCAGAGTCCAGCTTCAAGGTAGACGACGAGCGATTATCACATGGCAAGATAGACGGCCCCAGTGTCATGCTCGCATATCAAGCAGACGACAAGGCATACGTACGTGGAAGAATATCCACCCTATCTGGACCGAACTAATGACAATCAATTCTACAGCTTGCTCCCGTCGAAGCCATATATCGCTCTGCACTCCTGGTGCTGCTCGACAATACATCAGCAGAATACGCGTTCATCCGCCAGTTCTTCAGAGTAGAGCCTTTCAGGCGATCAACACCGGTCCAAACTGCTACCTCGGCTTTCCATAAGCGCCTAGCGTCCTTGGAAAAGGCATCCGCGAGCACCAATGGTGGGGCGAGTGTAGGACCGCCTCGGTCAGAGCTCGAAGACCCTCGATCACCTGGTGCCGACTCTGAAACTCCAGTGACTCCTCGATTCGATAACATCGCTGATTTGAGGGGTACTGCTGCTCCCAAGGAAGATCCAGAAGTGAGAAAGATGTTGGAAGGAGTATGGAAGCAGATCTTCGACCCTGTCTTACCATATTTCCAGGTAAGTACCTCATCCTCCACAGAATACCACTAGGTACTTACAAAAATGCTTCTAGACCCTCATTGGTACACTTATCGCCCCTCCTGGGCCACCACTTATCCCCCTACTCACCATGATCCGGCTAACGGACTCGGTCCTCGCCGAGGCGTCAACAAGAGGGTGCGCACCCCTCGAGTCCTTCCTCATCGGACTCAAGATGCAGCTCTGGCCCCTCTTCCAGAAGGGCATGAGTGACAACGTCGATAGTTTGAAGAAGCTCGCTGATAATGGTGGTGGGAGCACAGCCGGAGCGTTCTCTGGCTTTGGTGCAATGTTTGGAGCTGCTAGTACGGGGATGTCTGGTGGCAAGACTACGGTGGATGAGGGTGTAGTGGCGAAGGTTTCGATGCGATACGTGACGCTGTTCACTTCGGTCATTGCCCTGAGCGGTGAAGAGGAAGAGGGTATGCTCTTCGTCAAGTGAGTTGTTTCCTCACCTACACCGATATCAACACCACAAGGCTGACTGGTTCACACAACCAATATAGCCTCCAGCGAATGCGCACAGAGCTTAATAGGTTGATTGGGATACAAGCGCAACGACTGAAGGACCCAGGCCAAAGCGCAGCCTTCACCGCACAGATGTGCGACAAGCTTCTAACAATGCTCAGCGTGAGTCTATAGCTATATCTACGATCACCGCCCCTTTCTCATGAAATGACGTTCAATCTTTCGGCCGAAAGTCCGGGGAGCGGCTGAATATCCATCCCAAAGCCCAAGCTGAGATGGCATTCTGGCGTGAGAGGGAAGAAGAGGCAAGGCGGCGGATGGCATCTACGAGGCGATAACGGAGTCGTAACTCCAACTTGCTATATGCGATTATTAATTCCACTTGTATGATATCCATACATGGCTAAAGTCTACATGCGCGAGTTCGTGGGATGGCTTGTATGGCCTGATGCCTGTGAAAACGCTATCGGGAGAGCGACAGCTTATCTCGTCAGCACATCGACTCCCGTCTCTGTGATGAGTATTGTGTGCTCTTTCTGCGCCGCCCGAGCGAACCTGAATGACATGGTTAGGAAGGAGTCCAGTAGATTGTACGAATTATAGATGCTCACGTTTCTGTCAACAGGGTCCAGTTATCTGGTAACATCCAACCTCGAGGATCGTTTCCTTGAATAATAGCAGGCTGGAACGCAGAAATGAGGAGTCAGGCGTCTGACAATGCCGGAATCACAGAAAACACACCTCGATAGTCATACAATAGCCGGGATGCATTATTCCAGGCTCGTTGTTATCTGCGATGAAAGGGACAGAAGTCGGGTTTAGCAAGCGAGACATGACCAGTCGAGCGAAGCTATGAACGCACGATGATGCACGATGAAAGGTGCCAAGTGGAAATGCCGGCCAATCCCATGGCCCAGAGCGTTTCCAAAAACCGAGTACCCCATGGGGTTCAGTAAGTCTGAGATTGCGTTCCCGATCCCCTTGAGAGGTTTCCCAGGTCCGCATGCTGCGATGCCTGCTTCTAGAGCAAGATGGGAGGCCTCCACAAGTGCTCGCCCCTTCTCGTCCTGGAATTGATGAGTTGTTTGAGCCACAGTCCAAGAGAATGACAGGATAGTACTCACAACATTCCCGACTAGGAACGTCTCTGAGCAGTCCCCATGATACCCATTGAGGTACACCGAGACATCCACATTCACAATGTCTCCATCCTCGAGAGGTCGCCTGTAGGAGTAGCAGAATTGTGAGCAAGCGGGTAGGTTGGCCCCATTCAATGACTTGCCCATCTGGTATTCCATGAACAATTACATTATTCACTGATGTGCAACATGATTTGGGATACCCAAGATAACCCAAGGGAGATGGATAGGCTCCGTTTTCGATTGTGAAAGATCGTATCCTATCGTCTATTTCTTCGGTTGTAACTCCTGTGAGAATGGGGATAGCAAAAGATGTCAGAATAAGCTGGCCAACTCAGTTGAGGGGTGGGTCGTACCTACCTGGACAAGGCCACCAGCAAACTTCAGGGTATTCCTGGCAAGAGTGGCAGCGTTTCGAATGCCCGTTTCTTCGGATGTCCCCAGCTTTATTATGCTATATTCTGCCGGCACTGGAGGGTACCCAGCTTTGCTGATAATATATGGAGGACGTGGGATGGGGGCTGGTACTTCCGCCATTGGTATGTGGTCTACACCGACGGCATGCGGGCTCTCAGATAAAACGGGACTATAGTCGCCAAAGCGTTGGATGCGTTCCATATTGTCGTCTGTTTCGTCTGCATTTGACCTTGGAGCAGATGTCTGGAGCCAGCGTGAAGCAGAAGCAGCAGAGGAATGATGAGAAGCTAGTCGACGACGGTTCTCATGTTTCACAAGTCGTCTCAGTACTGCCGTATGACGAGATAGTCGGTGCGCCATTCGCGCAGAGAGGACTCAGACGAGTCTGGCCGAGGGATGGCTGCGTGAGGTCACTGTGACAGTTTGCGTCTATTTACGGGTCATTCCCTTTTGGTCCGTCGCGTTCTGCTTCCAACCATCCACTCATCCTACTTGCTATTATCCCTTGACCTCCTCCAATATGATCATTAAAGTCAAGGTGGGTCGAGCGCTGGTCCCGATTCCGCGATAATGTTGTCTGACTGATTATTCCTATAGACCTTGACCGGCAAGGAGGTATGACTTCGATCATGACTTCAGCAACACTAAGAGAGCATTGCTGATACTTTCTTTTTCTCTCTTCAGATCGAGCTTGACATCGACGTTGATGATAAGGTGCGTTTCTCGAGTTGAACTAGTGCATGAATTGTATCGCACTTCGCTGCTGACAATGCCTCCATGTAGATCACCCGCATCAAGGAGAAGGTTGAGGAGCAATCCGGCGTACCACCGCAGCAGCAACGTCTCATTTTCTCTGGTCGTCAATTGTGCGTGACTCGTGCCCCATCTGACTCGACTTAGGCCTGTGCTGACGGGAGGCGATGCACCCTAAATGCTATGCTCATCCTTATTATTATGATTTTTTTTTATCTAATATTACAGAGCGGACGAAAAGACTGCAAGGGAATGCAACGTCTCGGCTGGTTCTGTTCTGCACTTGGTCCTTGCTCTCCGAGGCGGGTGCTAAACATGCATCACCGCCTGTTCTCCTAATCACATCTGCCCTATTGCTTGATCGTTTTTCCTGTATCACATATTCTCCACTACTAATGTAGACCAACGCAATCACTACTCTTTACATCTTGATCGTTCCTATCGTTTGCGCTGACGTTTTCGGTTACCTGCCCCTTGATGTGATGGACCTGAGTCACTAGTAGATCCACCACCTTCGCGCAGCGCCTCCAGTCTGACCTTTTCAGGCAGTTTCATCCAATAAAGCTCTTCCTTCAACCCTGTGACGACTTCCACGTGGACGGGCTTGGAACTCTTATCCCCATCTAACGACGGAGTGTCTGCAAGCCCATTGAGCTGGTAAAGTGCCTGGGTGCTGAAATATTCGCCTACGCGCTGCGATATCCCTGGATCAGTCAAACGGATATGACACTGAGGAGAGATAAAGTGAGATGAGAGACATTCGACAAGTAGGCGGAGGGAATACGTACGGAATCCATATTCTTCTGGTAGTCAACATAGTCAATTTCCTTCCCCTTCACAACCCCAGGAGCACCCTCAAATCCTACGAGAGCCTTCCCCAAAAACTGTTTGAGCGTCGTCTTGCTCGTTTCCGGGTGCACATTCTTAACAAATATGAGGCGCCCAAGAGGATATGCCGGGGGATCCCTACTCGCCTCCTCTGTGATATGGAGATCCTGAGATCTAGCAGGTGGTAATGAATCTCTGTTCACAGTCGAAGGACGGGGGAATGCGTCGGGTTGTGGAGGCCGTGGAGCAGGTAATTGGGAACGAGACGCGGCTCCCGACAACTGCGCTTGATATGAAAGATATTCGTCCCGCCGCCGCACCCACTCAGGGCTGTCAAAGACCGCCACGTGAGTAAAGACAACCATCAAAAGTTCATAAATGAGAGAGGGAGCTTACATTGACGTAGAACGAAAACCCAAGCGACGCGCATCAATTGTTAGGCTTGATGTGGTCCCCACAGTACTGTTATTCCGGTCCCAAGGCCAGTCGTGGAGGAAAGCGGAATGTTGGGCTAGATCTCGCATAGTGATGAATGCAAAGCCCTGCGATTTGGTCGCCGACTGCCCTGCCGAATTCTCATTTCCATTTCTGACGGGTGGCGGTGGTACGAACGATACAGACTGAATCAATGGGGAAGGTTGTTGAGGGGAAGGGTCCGCGAGCTGAACAAGTTGGTTGACAAAGGAGGAGACTTGTGGTAAAGTCTTGACGGAGTAAGGAAGACACTCCTAAAATATAACCGACATTAGTTCCCACATTCTAAGAAAGTGTGAACTCATTTACCACATAGAGTGTTCGCTCTGCCCAGTAAGATTCATCAGCCTTGATAGAAGACACATCTATCTTGCTCCGACGGATGGAATAACCTCCCGACTCCTTCATCTTGCCCATTGAGGTTGATGCCGAGTATTGGTCCTCATCTGGATGCGTCAAAATCATCTCGACATCATAACGACTCCTGAGAATAGGGTCCGAGCGGAGGGTTTGGATCAGGCGATTTTGATTTTTAGCATCCAGAGGAGTTGTGGAGGACCGAAATAGGCGAAAGAGCTTGGATAATGGAATGTCTTTGAGGGTTAGTCAACACCTCCCCCTATATAAAGGTCATATTGAAATGACTTACAGTTATCATACGTCGGACCTAGAAAAGTGCCGAGCTCATAATTTGATCTTATTGTGTACTCAGAGAGCATTAAGTCAATCATAGAGGTCAGCTGATGGATATCCTCGTCTGGGGTGGTTCGCAAATCTGCATGCAGATGTGATGAAGCGTCGTCAATGCGGCTTTGACTATGGAGTAAATGCGGCTCAGGGGTGCCATTTATGTGCCCCGACACGCTCGAAGTCTCCGGTCTTCGCTCCTTGGTTTTTGGCTTGGGCCGAAGTGCGCGAGGAAGGAAGGGAAGAGAAGTCATTGCTACGAGGTAGGGTGAAGAACGATGTCGGAGATGGGAAGGAATCAAGGTGGAGGAGTTTTGAAAGAATGACTATAGCCCAACATGAACGAAGGCGATTGTTTGGACGTGTTGTTGACCACAGCGACAAGTGCCACCAGAAGCTTTGGGTAGGTCGTGTCGTGGCCCCCATTCTACAGGACAGCAGCTTACAATTCGCGTCTCTTCGTAAGCAATCAATGGAGGCCGAACAAATCTATCCCCCACATGCCACGTTCAACGTCAACACAGTAGCAAATATCAAGTTCTTGTCAGCCTGCTTCACTGGCGCTATTGCGGGTGTTCTGGGCCTAGAAAAGCAATATGGATTTGCGCTATTCGCCTTGTCCTCGCTAGTAACAGCCGTCTTCATATATCTTGCGCACATGCCAAAAGCCCGAAGTGTGTCAAGAGGAGGAAGCTCTGGCGTGCGACTGTACGTCCCCGGTGGCAGCTGGGAGCTCGTGAATCCCGGGCAGGAGAACGTGTTTTCATTTGTTCTTCTGTGGACGTTATTCTTTGGTGAGTGAGCTGACGAGCTTCGGTCAGTCATCCCCAATAACATATCATTTTGCCACCCACCTTTTAGGTCTAGTACATGGTGAGCATCCTCATATGATCGGCAGAGCACGTGGCCGTGTGTGAAGCTAACCATTTTTTGCCCAGTTTATGATTGATTGTTGACATTTCCTTCCGGCTCCTTGTACATGGACACCATCGATCTCGAAATACCCACTTCTTGCATCACTGATGTCGTCGTCTCCCTTATTTGAGATCTTCCCTCGCCGCAGTAAATTGTCTTGGGACTGTCGCCCTGGTGACCGGTTCCTTGTCACGAGCTTGCCACGCGAGCGAGCAGCACTTTGCCGCTCCAAGATCGCCGCTGTCATGCATTGATCCCAACATTAGTACCAAGCCGATACCTTTTCCGACCACGGACTTCCGACCCTTATTGCCCCATTACTTTTGAACGGCCATGAATATAGCCGACCCTCTACATAAGTACCAACCCGTCCACATCCGGCCAAATACTTTATACTTTCTTCCCCCCCAACCATTTTTGCCTCTAACGTTCATCGTCAGCTATGCCCACTGCAATCCCAGCGACTCCTATTGTGCTTTTCGACCTCAGCGGATCGTTATCGACAGACAATGAATTTCGTGGCCTAGATGGGACATGTGCTTGCTACTATCAGATTGTGAAAGAAAACCCTCTATCCACCAAGATCACACTTATGCCTGACTGGGTGGCCACCAAACGGCATATTTCTGAGCCATGGGTAGCATGGCTTTACTTCACTTCCAATACCACAACATCGGGATACATTCAGATCGGCACAGGGGAGCCAACACCAATGACTCAATATCTCAGGACACAATCGCCTCAAAGCTCGTAAGGACCCGCATTCCCTTTTATCTTTGCACTAGCCTATAAATTCTTGCTCCTCGGATAAAGGTCGACATACTTTACTGGGTCGGATAGGCGCTTATACAACTGGCGGCCAGCTTCTCGAGCTTTCCATGTGAGCTACAATACTCTCTGGGATCGTCGATACAATTTGCTAATACTCAGCCCTTGATCGCCATGCCCATCACCTAATTATTCTTATTCTTCGCTTGCTGGGTGTGTGATGCCAACCATGCTCAATTTGCCACGGTCCCATCTTTACGTCGGACGCTGGAGATAGTGCTACAACGAAGTGGGCACCCTCGTCGCATCCTATCAATATTGTAGCGAGGAAGCCGTGTTCGCCAGACTAGATATCAAAGTGGAAGCCCTGCACATGGTAACAGAGATCATTGCGACTCTTTTGTTGAACCGGCACGCCATCCAGAGAGCTTCATCATGAGGTGGGTACCTGATCCTTCCGCAGCGAAAGATCGGGAATCTCTTAGCACACTGCCTCCGTGTCCTATTCTAGATCTCTCCCAGTCCATCCTGCTGACGAATGTTCACACCAGGGCATCAATTCGCCTCGGTCCGAGGAACATCGCATTCATCCTTTATTCGAGCCCTTAATTAGAACTGAATGTCTAACCACGTTTACGAGGCAGACTTCTCTTATCATAATACTTCGGAGTGGTTGCCATGGAAGCATGCAGACAGCACCGATTCCGTCCGGCATCGCGGAACCTTCTCCTCATCACCACGACCCCAAAACTTTACTCACATGACCGCTCCTCCTGCGGGGTTCCGAGCACCGCCCTAATGGCGCTATAATCCCAGTCAATACTCACTAAATGGTAGTCCAATCCCAGAAATGATTCACAATGCACGCCACCCTTTTTCTGGTATCAGAGTGATCGCCAGATTGTGAATCCCTCGGAGGAATGACTCTGTTATCATGAACGAAAATGAGAGTCCGAGTGATAAACCAAAGATTCTCTAGAATTCGAGATTATGAGGAACTCTTCAAAGAGTCTAACTGTTCTGTCAACTTTTCCCACTCGGGCTCATCCCCAAAAGTCTTCTTCGTCCGCGCCATGAATGATCGCAACACACTCCGTGCCTGGAACTGCCAATTGTAATCAGCCCTTCCTTCTTTAGATGTGACTTGCGGGCCTAGGGTGCGCAATGCTCCAATAAGCTCCTCCACCTCTCCGACTGCGAGTTTCCAGCGCTCGTAATCAGTGTCTACGCTTTCGTCTGATACAACGCTGGCCCTGTATGCATTCATCTGCGCTTCGATGGCCGCAAAAGCCCAGTCTTCATCCTGTTTCCAGCTGAGAAGCTTGGCGTAGGCACGGAAGATGCGTGGTGAGGAGGAAATACGAGGAAGGATCACTCGAGTAAACAGATCCGCAACACGGGGGTACAGCCCTTTCCCCGAGTTCTGGCTCTGGACCTGTTCCATAGGATTGGGAGCTTCACCATTCAACGCAGGAAGTGGCTCAGACTTAGGGTTGATCACAGCGTCCACGAGGTATTCAAGGACCTCCAGATCGACCGCGTCAGCACCACGCTTCTCGCTGAGCTCTTCAACAACACGACCCATGGCTCGGCACGCTTCAGCATACTCTCCAACATCCATACAGACGACGGTGTAGTTCTGCCACATACGCCAGTTTTCGTAGGCGAACTTGAGCCCGTGCTTCAGGGCGCGGAAGGCTAAAATCTTGTTCTCCCGGGGGATGCGTTCTATCTGATTGATGTCGCCCTTCACGAGTGCGGTGGAATCCTAGATGCCGTGGATGCAGTGGTGAGGCCTCATAATGAAGAACAGGACGATCATATCACATACCTTTGCTTGATCGTCAGTTCCCTCTCCTGTCCCGCTCGGAGTATTTTTGAGGAGAGTCACAGATGTGCTCATTCGAAGATAGACGCTCGCTAGATTATTCCAGCTCTCGGCGTCATCCTCATCGATCGATACGCATCTCGCGAAAGCATCGCGCGCGTCAATCCATTTCTCTTCACGGGCTGCTGCGCATCCAAGGAGGAACCAGGTCCTTGACATAAGCGGATTGATTAATGCAGCCCGTCGGAGCCATGGGATTGCTTCATCCCATTCATTCCGTGCGACATGATAACCTCCCAAGGAGCGGGCAGCGCGACCAGACGTCTCATTGGAAAGCTCCCATGCGTGGGTGTAATGCTCCTTACACCTCTCAGGTTCCAGCTCCCCAAGTAAGCACCACAACTTTGCTTCTCGAGTGAGATCTATCTTAGCGCGTCTCGCATCAGGAACATCAGCTTTCCCTCGCGCCAAGACAGTATCTACCTCCGCCTTCCGGCCTTCAAGGAGATCGCGGACGATTGTAATGCCCTTCTCGGGTTGCTCAAGCGATTGGTAGCACTTGACGACGTCTTCCCACATCTCCAGTCGCTCAAAAATGGCCATAGCGGATCGCACAACGCCTAGCGAGAGGTATCGGATTCCAAGCTCGCGCTCGAGTTCCCAGGTGGTTGGAAGGGGAATGTCATGTATGTACAGCAGACGTTCCACAGGCTCAGAGTCTGCGGTAGGCATCTGATCAATAAGTGCCTGAAGTTGGAGTAAACTTCTTTCGACAGTCCGAGATCGTGTCGATTCTAGCCGTGCTCGCAATAGTAAAGCCATGGTGTGGACAGACCAGTTTCGCGGGTGTGAGATGACCCGATTGACATATGGTGCCATTTGCTCCGCAGTGAGGCCATGGTGGGGTTGAGTATTATGAATATTCAAGCATAAGGAAAGGAGGACGCTTTGATCGAGGGGATGAAGTGCAGGCTGATTACCAGGATCGAGATCCGTGAGGGCGCTATTTGCAGAAGTGGACGTGGAGGACGTAAACTCCGTATGCTCCAAAAGAGTATCATCGTTAAGCTCGAGGGTGGTGGGGAGCACCTTGGATTCCTCCGCCACCTGAGCAGGTTCAAATTTGGAGTTAGGATCTTCACGATCCCGACTTTTAGCCAAGAGAAGTAACTGGCTATGCTCGTTCTGCTGGAATTTGGTCCGCTTTCCAAGGGCTCCGGTTAGCTCGTATTCAAGGCCCATAGCTCGTGCAGCTTGAACGAATAGCTGTGCTGCCTGTCTATCATCATGGAGAGTATGCCGTAGCAGGCCTTGCTCAAGAAGTAGCCTTCCAAGCATATCTCCATCATCGTGAACAAGAGACGAGAGCCCTTGAATAGGGACAAAGAAAGAGTCTGCCAGTCCAACTGGCTCGTCGAGGAGTTGCTGGTGTACAATCATCGCTCGCAGTTTCCACCAAGAAACGAATCTGAGACGTTGATAAGGGATATCGAAAATGATTTGGGCAAATCTAAGCAGAGCCGCCTTCTTCACCAGATGATAGGCTGGCTCGCCACCAAAAGCGAGCTCGCTCACAGCCTGTATGTTGAGCGAAGACGGATCGATGGCGAATGATATTGATTGTCCAGCATGTTGTTGTAGAATGAGATTATGTGGCTCTGTGGATAGGGATGGCCCAGTCCAATTCTCTTGGATGAATGCATGTAAGCATGCAACTCCGACAGCAAGAGTGCGTAGTTCATCCATGAAGTGCTCTTCTGAAGATGACGATGTCAACATGTGGGCGATCGACGAATCGAGTGGTTTTAAGAGCTTCCCGTCTCCATCCACAAACTCTGAAGCGGTAGATGGAACACATAAGACTTGGCCAGCATCCGGGGAAGAGAGAGCTGCATCCAGTTTGCCATCAATAACATTCTGGACGATCGATGGTATGTTCTCTGCATCTCCATTATTTTCCTTGAAGATGCCAGCGATGAGTTGAAGCTCGAGAGACGAGCTCATTGTGTGGTTGATTTGTCACCAGAGCGCGACCAAGTCTGCAGAAGATCTAGATATATCAGCAAGCAGATCGAATTGGGCGCAGAAGTCGGGATTGAATTTTGAGACCTCTTAGCTTCTTTTATGCGGCAGTTTTCTCTCCAAAACTCCACTCGATCGAAGGGTAGGGAAATTTGGATGTTGACACATCTTTGTTGCGCCCGACATCGCACTAGCCAAACATTGCCGCCGACCGACCTGCAGCCAACCTCAATCCTTGACATCCGACGCACTCGATGGTAAATTTCAACAAAAATCATGAAAATCAACTACTAAACGCATCTAGCTCAGGTTGTCTGCCAATATTATCTCCGTGGCAATTGTCGGTTTGGAGGTGTGTTCGCAAGTCGACTGTTCGCCCATGGCCTGTCTTCACGTTTTCTCGATCGGTCATAGAGCGCTGCCAAAATGAGCACCCTCAGAACGCAGGAGGAGGTTAGTTGCACTGACATAGATGCTTCCATTATCTACTAGCTCTGAATCTACTCCGCGAAATTAGCTGCCAGTGGACCAACTCCAACCGTTCTCTTCAAGTAAGCGCCAACCGAATCTGGAAGAGAGGCTTTATCCTCACTGGCCTGGTATCATATAACGCATCAGTGCCGAAAGCATTCAAAAGGATATGACAAATGGTGTCGAGAAACCGCTTTGGCCATTCTCATCCTATGGCCCCGCAAAATATGAGCCAAACCTTCTCAGTGGACTTGACGAATCGCCAGATGAGGCTCGCGCTAAATTTACTCAAGCTCGGGGACAAAATAACCCTAGTCTCTATGTAAGTGAACTCACTCTCGTTGTGCATGATACGAGGAGATAACATACCTCGTGTTACAGACTTCATGGGAGGAGAAGAAGGCGCAGGATACTCAGGCGGCATACCAGAATGTCCTAAATAATACGACCGCCGCTTTCAAAAAGGCATACGAGCAATCTCCAAATACCCCCAACAAACCAAGTGCTGATGCGTCACAACCTGCATCTACGTCCGCGTTCGGTGCCTCTGCCTCCCAACCTAGTGCGTTTGCTTCCCCCTCTGGCACTTCCGCTTTTGGCCAGCCCGCATTCGGCCAATCTGCTTTTGGCCAATCTGCGTTTGGTCAGCCACGACAATCGGCATTCGGCGCACCACCTGGAGGAAGTGCGTTCACCAATCCAAGTGCTTCAGCAAGTGGAAGTGGGGGAGGGTTCTCGGCATTCGCATCGAAGCCAAGCGCCTTCGGAAATCCTTCCGGTCAGTCCGCGTTCGGGAAACCATCCGCATTCGCCACCGCCGGGTCAACCTCTGCATTTGGCCAGCCTTCTGCATTTGGTCAGCCGCAACCGGCGATAACTTCTGCATTCGCACAGCCAGCTCAAACGCAATCGGCATTCGGGCAGCCTCCACCAACAACCTCTGCGTTCGGGCAACCCTCTCAGCCCCAATCTGCCTTTGGGCAACCAAATCCACCCACACAATCCGCGTTTGCTCAGCCTCCAGCGCAGCAGAGCGCATTCGGCCAACCCTCCGCGTTCGGGCAGCCTGCTCAACAATCAGCTTTTGGGCAGCCACGTCCCCCTCAGCAGTCGGCCTTCGGGCAGCCGCAGCCCACTCAATCTGCGTTCGGTGCTCCTAACCCAGGGCCTTCTGCCTTTGGGCAACCCCAACCTACACAATCAGCTTTTGCCCAACCAGCCCAACCTTCACAGTCTCTACAATCGCCGTCTCAATCCCAGGCACAAGCCCAGAAACGGCCCGGCCTTCGGACAGACAAGGATCTATGGGTAGGACTCATGCCGCTCGAGTACAGCCAGCATATCCCTGCCGAAATGACCAACGCGTTCAAGGCTGAGAAGTTTGAGTGGGGAAAGATACCCGAGTGGATTCCCCCTGTCGAGTATCGAGGGTGGTCGTGATTTGTCGAGGCTTGGTCTTGAGTGACAGGGATCATCAATTACGAGCAGAGCGCTGTCCTGCGTTCACTTCATGCGAGGATAGTAGGAATCATTATATGTGTAGCATTAGTGACAGCATTTACAACATAGTCAATACAGTGGAAGCATTTTCACGATACTCAAATTATGGACAACGAAGAAAGCGTGATGATGGAAGCGGAACATGTACGAGGGGAGATTATGAGTAAGAGTTTACAAAGGGTGTTCCCTTAGGAAGATTACCGCAATCTTGGCTTCTTCCTTGAGGTGCTGGCACCTGGTTGGGGATCATAACGCTGTTGCTGAGCTTGTGGCGGTAGCTGTTGGTAAGCAAATTGGCCGCCTCCAGCACCGGTTGTTGCATTCCTTCGAGGGGCAGGGTTGAACTGCTGTTGTTGCTGTTGGGCGCGAGAAGTGGTAGCTTTAGCTGCAGCTGGTGCCGGGGCGGCTGCCGTCCCATCGTCGCTGGAAACACGCCGAAGTGGGTACGAGGAACCTGTAGGTCCCCAGGCTGCGAAAGCACTAAAAACGACGCGTCAATCAGAAAAGGGTACAAGCGAGCGAGCACCTCAAAATGGAGCAACATACTTCGCAGTCGGCAGAGGGTCTTCCTTGAACCACTCGTGCTCTAGGGCATCTTTCGCAGTGAGTCGTCTGGCGGGGTCGTAGGTGAATAGGCGGCAGATGAGGTCAAATGAAGCTGGTGTCTTCGTCCTGCCGTTCGTCCATGTCGCAAACTTATTGGGACATCTACAGCAGCACAGAAATTGAGCGTCAAGAACACATCTTGAGACTGGATATCCAACTTTAGCATGCAAATGAAATACAACGTACGTATCGAGCTGGAGAAAGTTGGCATATTCAGGCATATGGACGAGACCTGGCCATTCTCTCACTGTCGTCGTAAACGCCACAACCTAATAAGTCACGGTATCAAAAATGAGTCTTGGGCAGAGCTCACTAGTAGGTGACCCCAGGATTTCAAAAATCCTTTGAGACTGGTCTCGCTGGAACGGAACGTTCTTCTTGGCATCTAGCTTGGCTTCCTCCCCTTTGAAAATTGGTCTCAGGCTCATGAGCTCGGCAAAAATGCACCCAACGGCCCAGTTATCTACGGCTTTAGTATAGTGTTTTGCCCCCAGAAGGAGCTCTGGAGCACGGTACCAGATGGTGACGACAACTTTGTCGCCCACATAAAGGGGCTGGAGCGGAGACCTGGCTAGTCGTGCTAGACCGAGATCGCCAATCTTAACCACGCCAGAAGAAGTAACAAGAATGTTGGCAGGCTTCAAGTCGCGATGAAGGATGTGTTGATTGTGAAGGTATTCGACTCCATTGAAGAGTTGATATAGTAGTGATTTGAGGATTGCCTGGGGTATTGTTGCACGGAGGACTGAGGTATGGTGGTGGATGATTTGCTATTTCGGAACAGGCAGTGCAGAGGAGGTGCAGAAACGTGAGCTTAAGAAGACCTCATAGAGGATATGGTGTTAACCGAAAGTACGTACCAGGAAGTCATGCTCTGCGTACTCGAAGACCATGTAGATGGACTTGTCTTCTAGCATCACTTCTCTGAGCTTGATAACGTTGACATTCTCGATTTCCCTGTTGAGCTGGTAGCCAAAATGGTGCAGAGATGTTAGTGAAACATGATACTAATATGTTCTATCGAGAGACTCACAGCAATTTCTCGACAAGCACTTTGGCTGATCCCAGTGTACGTGATGACTTCCCCTTCCTTGTCAGGTTTGAATTTCTTAATAGCATAGATTCCAGATCCCAAAGTCCCGTCCTTGTTGTACGCTTGAGCCTTGTAGACTCTTCCATATGTACCAGAGGAGATGAAGCCCAGGATTGCATACTTGGAGCGAACAGACGGACGAGCAGCGTCTCTTTTCGCTCGGTAGAGCCTCATAGGATCTGCAGATATTCCAGAGGGATTCATCTTGGGCCTCGAGATGGCGAATTGTCATAGACTCATAGTTGGTTGTTTGAGATGCAGAGAGGGAGACTGTGAGCAGCCTCAGAGCAGGTGTGGCCTTGGGTGGGGTGTTGTAATCGGTTCCCACGCTCAGACGAACGGGGACCGCGCCCCTGCACGGCCGAAAGTTGACTCCAACCTCACTAGCCCTCCGATTTTTTTCGCGAGACTTTACGAAAGTCTTTTCAACTCCTGTTAAACTACCTTGCACTATCCGATCTTCAAATGGTTCATCTGGACAGTCTAAAAGAAGTCCCCGTCGGCGTCCTGGGCGCGACTGGCACGGTGGGCCAACGCTTCATCAAGCTGCTGGCTGTCCACCCCGTCTTCAAGCTCGTCGCGCTTGGTGCCTCGAAGCGATCCTCCGGGCAACCATATTCAAAAGCCGTCGCTGGCAGGTGGAAGCAGGTCGCCCCAGTGCCAGCGAATGTTCGGGATATCATCGTGCAGGAATGCCTCGCTGAACATTTTGCAGACTGCAAAGTAGTGTTCTCTGGGTTGGATTCAGATGTCGCTGGAGACATTGGTGAGTCTCTATGTCACGATCTTCCTATATTTTGCGCCATGTTTTTTTGGAGTCATGGCTCATTATGACTCACTCTCTCACACCATCTTACCTTCGACGTACAGAGCTCGCATTCAGAAAAGCGGAGCTCGCGGTCTTCTCCAACGCTAAGAACCACCGCCGAGATCCTCAAACTCCTCTTATCGTTCCCCTCGTCAATCCCTCTCACCTGTCCATCATCCCATATCAGCGCTCCATTCAGTCACCTCCTCTCCAAAAGGGTTTCATCGTCACCAATGCAAATTGCAGTACAACGGGTCTCGTTGTACCTCTTGCTGCATTAGAGCAGAAATACGGACCACTTGAAGCTGTTATGGCTACCACCATGCAAGCTATCTCTGGGGCTGGTTACCCTGGTGTACCCAGCATGGACATCATGGACAACATGGTCCCCTACATCAGCGGAGAAGAGGAAAAGATGGAGTGGGAGACGGCCAAAATCCTGGGTGGTATCGCTACCTCTGAGTCGAACGTCCAGTCCTTTGACCTTCACGCCGATGCTCCCATGCGTATCTCCGCACAGTGCACGCGAGTGCCAGTCATCGAAGGTCATACCGAGGCTGTCTCTATAAGATTTGCCCGTCGACCTCCTCCTTCCCCTCAACAAGTCCGCGAAACACTCGAAGCTTTCACATGCGAGGCGCAGACTCTGCATGTCCCTTCTGCACCCATGCACGCGATCAAGGTTCACGAGGATGAGGATAGACCCCAGCCTAGGTTGGATCGAGATTTTGAGGAAGGTGCTGGCGTCCATGTTGGCAGGATCAGACAGTGCCCTGTGATGGACATCAAGTTCGTGCTGATGGTGAACAACGTGGCTCTGGGTGCGGCTACGAGTAGTATCATCAATGCTGAAGTCGCCATTGCAAAGGATGTGGTGGTGCTATAGGGAGTTGGCCCAAGGAGTCTGGCCAGTCCTTTCGCTGTCGGATCGACTCTCTGTATCAATATAATTTATGCGATTCGCGATTTGCATCAATATTTACTTAACAAAAGAAGTCCAGGTCGAGTTCACACCGCCGTGGTAGCCATGTCTTGGTCAGCATCATCAGCGGATTATTAGAACCAACACAACTGAATTGTCTGTAATCGATGGGCTTCTATAGAAAAATCGATTACATGTAGGAAGTGCAAATCATCATTAGGCAGTGGCTAATGCCGAGAAACCGATGAATGGAAAAAAGTTACGAGCAGATGACTTGCAGCATCAACGAAGCACGTTGTTCAGTGAGGTAATTGAGCGCCCATAACTGCCAGAATCTTGGAAGCGGGCTGCCGGTACGTTGGGGAAGACTCAGGAGGAATAACACTCTCCCTAGGATTGATGTTGCAGGGTGTTCATGGCACCTCAAAGTAAGGCACGATACGTTGCTAGGCTAGAACTAGTATAGTTTGGGTTGCCACGTGGATAAAGTTGAAATGCGGATGGTGACATTTAGGCTTTTATTCCCCAGACAAAGCGGGACAGGGCGGAAGTGCTAAACGTGGAACCGTGGGAACGCGGAGCCTCATTCCTTTCCCACCTTCGGCGCTTCTGTTCGACAGCGTGCTGGGCCGTTGAGAGCAGCGACAAAGACACGCGCACTCGCACTCTCGACCCTATTTGCGGCTCTGGGCTGAATATTTCTCCAAAAGGCGCCTCTTTTCGCCGATGGAGTACGTCTGGGGTCTGCATCCATTCATCCCCGAACACGACGATGAGATCGAGTTCAAGGGCGGCGAGCGGATCCTCGTTCTTGAGAAAGACGACGTTTATCAAGATGGCTGGTGGAGGGGAACGAACCACATGGGCAAGACGGGCCTGTTCCCAAAAGATTACACCACCAATGTCCCGCCGGCAAGCGTTAACGTGAGCACACCGAGCAAGCTCGCGAGCGCGGGTGCCCTCACTTCTTTACAGGAAGACGACGAGCCAGAGAGTTCTCCAGAAGATAGGGATGGTAAGGCGACGATGATGAACAATCTCCCGTCCCTAGCCTCGATGGATGCCAAACTCGTAACTCCGCCGTCCATCACTCCCGCTCCCGTGTCTGTGGATGCTCCTGCCTCTGCACCAGACGCTAATGGGCACCAACGGACTGCATCTGGGACTGTGCTCCATGCCACGATGACTGATATTCAAGAAGCCATCGAGCAACTTGGTGTTCGCCAGAACGCCGACAATGCCAGCCGCTCATTCTCGTTCGCCAGCACTAGGGAGGGCCTTACTACCGACGAAGAAGACCATCGCGAATCCGAAGATCGCGATTTTAGTGATGAGCATGAGTTCGGGTGGAACAAAGATGCTCGAAAACTCCTTGCAGCTAACGCTTCCAAACAACAAGCCGAAGCCCAGAGTGCCTTGGATGCTCGTCTTGCCGCGCTCAGTCAACCTCCGATTGAAGTCGAAATGTCGGACGAGTCGGAAGATGAAGATCATCACCGGAGCTCAGATAGTCACAATACTCGTCGGCAGTCGTACGAGGCGGCCTTTGCGATTCAAGCTGCGACCGCAGAAGCCGTCGAAGCCCAGCGAAGGCTCGCCGAGGAGATTCCTTCTACTCCTATCACGGCTCGTCCAGGCCCTTACTCCCTTGCTTCCACGAGTGGAATCAATGGAAGTGCATCGACCAACTCCAGCTATAGTCGCCATATACGGCATGATAGCGATGCGACCACAGTTGGAGGAGGGCACGGTTTCTCCTCCCAACCTCGATCCACCAAAGTCTCCGAATCGACTGTGGTCGGGAACCCACGTCATATTTCATCAAGGGAACAACTTGCGTCTGCCGTGCCATCCCTGCCGGAAGCGGCGCGAACCCCTGCACCGCCCGCCGTGGTGGATGAAGCTCCCGTGATTGCAGCAGCCACCACATCTGTATTCGCAGCTGCGCAGTCTACGCCTCTCCCTATGTCCTCCCCAGCGACCCCAGCCCCGCCTCCCACCATCGACGCATCTGTTTTCCCCGTGCCTCCGCTACCTACTCCTACCCCGTACTCAGTTGCTGCTACTCCAAAGGTCCTTTTCCCTGTGGCTGAAGAGCCTCCAGCGATCATAACTCCTATCCCTGTCGCCGTTGTCGCCCCTGCTCCAGCTCCTCCAGTTGAACCCCAGATTCAGATCCCTGCCTCTATGGCTTCATGGTCGACGCCGGCTTCCCCGATCATGTCTTCCAAACCACCAAGTGAATGGAACGTGGACGAGGTAGTAGCATGGCTGAGAAGCAAAAAATTCGACGAAGGAATATGCTCGAAGTTCATTGGTGAGCTATTCATATAGCATCCCGTTTCTGTGTTGAGAGCTAATCGTTTCGCTACGTAGAGCACGAAATTTCTGGTGACGTTCTCCTTGAGTTGGATATGAACATGCTGAAGGAAGTGGACATCACTGCATTCGGAAAGCGTATGAAGCTAGCGAATGCCATCGCTGAGCTTCGGCGGCCCCCTTCTGTTGCATCGTTCAACCCTCCCATGTCGATCGCTCCGTCTATTTCTGCAAACTCGCAGATGTACACCCAAAGCCCTGTTATTCTCGCAAGTGGAATGCCACCCCTGCCATATAGTCCCGAGAGCGCGCCGCATACGGGCGACCTCCCTGGTGGTCCATTCGGCACCATTGGGTTCGCGGATGCGAGGAACGGGAAGGCCAGACCTGCAAGCCTCGCGTTGGGCCCCGAGGACCAAGTCATCGCTGGTAAATCCATGCTTACAAGCACATCGGGCGGAAGCGTGGTTGGAGATGAGGTTCGTCACACCTAACACGTTTAACTGTGCTCGTTCTAACATTGTGCAAATTCAGACGGAAACTGTCTCATCACAGCGTGATTCACAAGCGAGGGCAAGGATGGGATTCGGTCGCTCTGCTGGTGGATCGATATCTTCACTCCATTCGCTCATGAATGGGACGTCTGCGACCGCCACTACGCCTCCATCCGCCACAGATCCCACTCGTTCGCGGCACATGTCCAAAGACTCGGCGCTTACTGTGTCATCATCTCTTTCGACTCCAACGACACCTGTTTCCATGGACGATGACAAATTGTCAAAGAAAGAGAAGAAGGAAAAGAAGGAGAAAGAGAAGCAGAAAGAGAAGGAGAAAGGTATTGTTGCAACCCTCAGGACAAGCAGCTCAGCAGAGGCCGGAAGCGGTTCACGAAACAGCTTCTTTGGTGGAAGTCTTGGGAAGTCTCGGAAGCCTGCGCCACGATACTCGTACGTGTCGTATCCCCTCCACTTGATTTCACTCGACCCTTATTGATCTGTTACATTTAGGGAAACTCAAGAGACGCTCGATGCTTCTGCCAACTCCAAACCGGGTCGCTCACTTTCCCGGCTGTATATGTCCTCGGGCAGCAGCGGGCGACGAGGCCGCCAGAGCAACTCTACACCTCCTTCATCAGGCGCCTACTCCGAAGGCAGCGTGTCAATCAGTGCCCCAGAGCCCACAGGCGGGGTCCGCGAGCTTGCCCATGCTTCACCTATCTCTCCATCGTCGGATGCTAATGGCCCTACCCTGAATGGCGCAAGTGGGCTCAAGCCTAACGTCAGCGTGCTGGAGCAAATTGGGAAGCCCGACCGCGAGGGCTGGATGCGCAAGAAGGGCGATCGTTACAATTCGTGGAAGTTGCGCTACTTCATGCTGAAGGGTCCCCACCTTTACTACCTGCGGAGCAAAACGGTGTGTGACACTCTTCTCCAATTTAACACTCTTCCCCTTACGTCGTTTCTCTGGCTCATGTAGGAGACCAAGATCAAAGGGTACATCAACATCAAAGGCTATCGCATCATGGCCGACGAAAACGCCAACCCTGGACGATATGGCTTCAGTATCATTCACCCAACTGGAACCACTCACTGGTTCAGCTCTGAGGAGCAGATTGCAATTCGAGAGTGGATGAAGGCGCTCATGAAGGCTACCATCGGGCGCGATTATACCAGTGCGTGTTTCCATCCTGCTCTCTTCTATTTATTATCTGACTCGTCTTGGATCACACCCGCCGTTCCTTTACACAGAGCCTGTCATGTCGTCTGTTAACATTCCCACTATACCCCTCGCCGTGGCTCAAGCCATGTCGCCCGCTCCCCGACCTCCCTCTCCCACCCAGCGAGACGCCACTCAGCGCGCGCTCCGCCGTGATAACCCTAACCAGCTCTCCGACCGCGATGCGCAAGTTCTCATGGCCCTCCCAACCACCACAGCCGCAACTGCAACTCCATCGCAGCCTTCTCTTTCACCTCCAACGTCACCCACGTTGGCTGGCATACCAGCACCAAACCGCCCTGCTCGGGACTCCACGCGCCCTGACACGAAACGTCGTAACATGGCGCTTGAACAGGCGCAAGATGCAGAGCTCATATCGTGGATCAACAAGCGCATTCCCAATTCGTCACGCAAGGCCACGAATATGACCACTTCACTGGCGACGGGCTTGGTCCTGTACAGGCTCGCCGAGTCACTCAAAACGAATGGGGACTCTGACAAGGGGATTCGTGGTGGAGTACCAAACGTCCCTGACAGTGTCTTCTCTGATGACCCTGGCGACGACAAGCTGGATGGTTTGTTCGTACTGTTCGACTTCCTGTTGGACAACGATGTCCGCATTGGGAATGTCACCATCAACGATGTGAGGAGCGGCGATAGGGACCAGCTGGTGGTCCTTGTGAAAGCCCTAAGGGCGTGGGGAGAGAAGAGGTCGTCGTTGGACAGCATTTTTGCGTCCAAACAGACGGCGGCGTTTGGGCCCTTTATCGGCAGCTCATAACGAACCTGTAATAAGCTTATATCCGCTTGCCTGGGCATTCTCATTGTCCTCGCTATGCAAAACTTTTTTGTGTTATCTTCTCTTGGATTTTTTTCTGGAGACTTGTTCGTCACCACTTCCTTGTTTTCCTTCGTTGGTTTATGAAGGTGCTTGCCCCTGCGGCGAAGTGCTGAATTTTCTTTTTTCTCATCATACCATGGTCAGTTATGTTTCATGCCCTTTCGTCAATGAAATTTTCAGTTACGCCAACGTCACTGTCCTTGCTTCCGTTCACGCGTCTCTCATCTGGTTTCAGCTCTCTGCCGACAGAATTGTCACAAGGGAAGTAGATGTCAATTATAAGGCGAAATAAGGGGGGCGGGGTGTAATAATTATCGTATCCTGCGATGAAGGGTGGGACGTATCCCAACAGGGAGGGTAGGAGGTGGTGATGGTCCAGGAACTTGCCCATCCTCCCAGCGTTTGAGGACATTCGACTGGTAGGGGTTGTGCTCGTTCTCAAAAATAAGAAGTCGCTGTAGTCGTCGCTCGCGCAGTTTGTTTTTGGGCAGCATGCCAGAGACAGCTTTTCGGATAATCTGGAAATGGGAGCTGGCGGATGAGCGAATAGGTGAGGAAACACACGAGAAAAACGGACCTCCTCGGGCTTCTTCTCCATTAGCCTTCGGAAGGGAACTTCTTTCAGGCCACCAGGATACATGGTGTGGTGGTAGTACATCTTCTGCTCGGCCTTGTTTCCTGTGGTGACAATCTTCCGAGCATTTGTTACAGTGACATAGTCGCCACAATCCGCTAGAGTGCATGCAAGCTATGAGCAAAGAACGAGCAGACAGAAGGCTAATAACGTACCCCCGCGGTCGAAAATAGGCTTATGCTTGCCCATAAGGACGATAGCTATCCTCTGAGCAAGTTTCCCCAGCGTCCTCCCCTGTGCATCAACATGGTGCCACGCGCGGTGGTACGCAAGCGCAGTCTGGCATTAAGAAAACAGGCGCGCTAATGATGTTAGAAGTGGAAGATACGTAGAAACAGAATGGCTCACATTGCCCACTACTTGTGACATTGAAGAGAATGGTGGCTGTGATGACAAACAGCGCCCAACAGAACTGATCCACCCAGCAGTCGTAATCAATCTCATGTCAGAAGGACGATACGAACGGGACAAACATATGTAGCACAAATTTCACGCAAGAATGTTTTTGTATTAATGCTCTGCCAATATTCTATCCAACAACCCGATATTGATTTCCCAAAATACAGCAACAATGACATGAGGTGCGCAAAGTTATCATGGAGGAATAGATAAAACAACAGTCGTAATGGTGGCATTGGTTCCCGGGGGTGATACGATTGAAAGCTCGATATTTTCAATATGGGATCGAGAAGCGAAACGCCGAAGAGCCTGAGACTCGGATGACCTCGTGTGAAGGCTAGCCACCCGCACAGACACGAATAGATGTCGAGCATCAGCGTAGCTCAGAAGTAATGAGAACACGGAGAACATGAAAGGTACGCACTTTGCCAAGAAAGTGGCGATATACAACCCCCCAAGAGGCTGAGAGATATGAAACGGGGTTTCTGGTCAGACACGCCGTGTATCCCAGATTACGACAACACGAGATACATCAACAGTCAGACGCACCATGCCGAAAAAGATAATAGGCTCAAACATATTCCCAGCCGTAAACTTAATGAGCCGTCCAAATATTTGCCATACCCAATCCCCGTCAGCATATGGTTCCGGGAGACGGATTATATGGAAAGTGTTTCTGGGACTCACAAGCAATAACTGTATAGTTACGACCGTTGCCGTCACCGCGCCAGTGGCGGCGCCGTAAAGAGCGAGGCGATTCAGTATAGAGTCTGTCCTGCACAAGCAAGGGAAACTATACGTCAGAAGAGGCCCATATTAGTCGCAATAGAGGCATCGTACTTCTGAAAGCCTGTCCGCCGCTTTTTCATCTCAAATGCCAGGGCAGCAGCTATCATTATGTCGACGAAAGCCTAAAGAGGGAGACCACGTAGAAGTTGATTACTCATTATATTCGGTCTTTCCAAAATAGTAGAGCGAGGATTTGAGGAATCAAAGACACATACAGCGAAAGACAACCAGGCGGTCAAAACTCCGTGGACGGCCGCCAGCGTTTGGAACGAACTCTGTGGGGATAAGTACGAGACGATGGTAACGTCTTGCAGGGAGATGAACGTCTGCTTTCTGTGGTGGACTTGAAACGGGCGCATACTCACAAAATCCGAGCCCTAGGGAACATGCGAACCAGCGAATAATATAGATCCTGTCTAGCAATTATTGGAGACGGTAACACTCACCAAGGGCGCAGGTCGCCAGTGCAGTCTGGTCACATGGGTTACGAGATTACTAACGACAATGAAGAGGCGGCAAATGGACGGAAGGGATACCCACCAACAGAATCGTTATAAAGATATTGCGAGAGACTTGTTCAACGAAATGTGACATCAGTTCTTGCGCACTCTAATAACAACCCTTCGATGTTTACCAGACCAGTATCGTGAAATGAAGAATGCTTGGACCATGACTGCTACCAGGACCTATCGGGACAAATAACGGTGAGCGAGGAATGTACGGCCGACAAAAGTCATTCTACTTCATATTTACTCCATGAGTTCCATAATAGGAAAGATGCCTGGCGTAGCACGACCAGATTCACGAAAGATTAGTACCGCATCAAATTCCTTCACACGTATACCGAGGCAGTTAGGGTCCTCACCAAGGCTGTATCAAGAGTTGTAGCAGTCCGGCATTCGACATGAGGGTTGTATACACGCCATAACTAGTTATACCGCTAATTGGTACGAGATCGTCAGGGAGGCTCAAGCGGGATAGGCTGGGAGAAACATACGCCTCAGCCCCTTGCATCATCCTAAAAATAGGTGTTTCAATCGAAGCACAGCTCGCCACGGAGATCATATCCTCACCACAATAAACCGACCTAGGGACGTCATCAAAATTAGAGAACATCAATGAGTCTGATGGCAATCCAGCGAAAGGATGGCATACCAAGCCTCGGGAGTAGAAGGTATCTTTTGGATACTTCTTGTAATACAGGAAAGTTTGCACTGTGATAACCCCAAAAAGGCTACGAGGATAGGGGTATGAGACAAGTAAAGATCATAAGCAACGGGGATGACAACATACAAAGTAGAAGACCAGAGCCCAAAGAGATAGCTTGCGAGAACCCGATCGGCGTCTAATCCATTTACACCCGACATTCACGGCGGAGACGCGATAGTTGGAGCAGGTACCAATTCCGCTAGGATATGAGACGGTATGGGAGAGGTAGAGGAGGCATCCAGGGTACATTCGCACTCGTAAAGCTGCGACCCATTTATCTTGAGAATCCTTCAACCACGCTACGGGCTCGCGTGGCAGAGATGAAGAATTCCGTCGCGGGGGTTGGTACGACGGAAGCTGGCAGCTCACAGATTGGCCTGCACCCTGACAGATGATCGAGCATTGAGACCTCGGGATCAACTTTTGTGTTTTGAGCGCTCGAATTCATCCCAATTGATAAGCGAATTGGAATTCGTCTGTGAGAAAAGGGAAGAGGAGAAGTCAGAGGATGAAGAGACACGGGGTGAAAGCCCCGGCCAAGGCCACAGCCATTTTCATCAAGCATTTAATTCCATGGCTTCTCAACGGTCTCCGTGGGGACCGAGTAAAAGTAGCAGCATGCAGAGCCGTACGGTGGTCACCTCCAAGGTATCTCCTCATATTGCACCATACGATAACCATCAACCCTCAAAGGTCGACGTCGTGAGCCTGGTGGAGCCAGGGGTTCGTGTTGATATGCAGAGATACTCATTCACTGTCTTATATACTCGCCCTATTGAACATGAACGCAGAGTCTATCAGCGCGGGAGGTGACAGCCTCGGTGATGGATCGGAGTGTGCCGATACGAGCTCACATCCCATGACCCCGGCGCCAGATTGCTCTATTTAGCAGATTGAATTCATTCGTGTGTTTGAAAATTTAATCGATGCACGAATTCGCCAAGCTTCGGGCGAGACTGTTGTGAGGTTGCCCATGTCTGTCCCGAGTCGCTTCCACAAATAGAACCCATTCTTAAGTAGTGATTCTAATAGTTGTTTTGATTTCGCGATGGAAGACTAACGGATATTTCACCTTTCCATCTACATGGATGAGCCGAGATCCGGTCGAATCACAGATTCTTCCCTCGGCCACGACTAAGAAACAGCGGTATCCAATTAGTTGGTCGGGCCATCTATAGCCGACTTATATACGAAGGTGCTATGTAAACGACTAATTACAATAATATAATTTAGATCGCGAAGGACTGATTCTTCGTGCTTTGTTCACAGCTATAAATGATGGCTCTGTGATACTGCGGTCATAACCGTTACTTGGAATTGTGCATGTGATGTGGGCATATTTGAGAGCTCTATGGCCCCTTGGGGCTGGGAGGCTAACACCCGAAGGGACGATCGTGTATGTAAACTAGGAGTCAAGTTGCACCGGATCAGAGGATGGTGAGATGAGAATGATCAGCAAGCGTGGACCTACTTGGCTAAGAAGGTTGTGATATAGATACCACCCAGAGGCTTTGAAACCGCATTACACAATGGATAATCAATACGTAAACATTGAGCCATTTCGATACTATCTCAATATACTGAAGGAAATATGAGACATACCATGCCGAAGAATATTATAGGTTCAAACATTCCTCCAACCGTAAACTAAAAGGGTTTCCGGTATGCGACCGCATATAGCAGGGTAGGACGAAGCAATTTCATCGTCAGCGCCCAAACTAGAGAAAGAAGGAAGGCTTCTGACGCACCAGCAAAAGCTGCGTAGTAACCACCGTCGCTGTTACGGCACCTGTAGCAGCGCCGTATAGTGCAATGCGATTCAGCACCGTATCAGTCCTGTGCAAGTGAAACACTTGTTCATATAGGTAAAGAAACAAAGGGCGAGACATGTCGTACTTGGACAGGCCCGTGTGCCGCTTTCTCATCTCAAACGCGAGAGAGGCAGCTATTAATATATCAGTTGCGCTCTAAGATAGGAATCTGTGAGTGGGTAATTCGTTAGACCCTGATGCATGCAAGAAATGACGCATACGGCAAAGGAGAGCCAGACTTTCAGCACTTCATCAACGGCATACAGTGTCTGGAACGAACTCTCCAAGGTCATATACGAGCGGATAGTAATGTCTTGGAGAAACATGAGAATTCCAACGATTGATTAATCTAGGAGATGTAATCTTACCAAGACCAAGACCTGTGAATGATGACGAAGCATGACATGTCAGTTCAGCGCATCATTAGCAGTCGAGCGGCTACGCTCACCAAGGGCGCAGGTCATGAGCAGAACCTAAGCACATTCAAGACGATCATCAATAAAGTTGACGACTCCGCTATTAGAGATCCTCACCAAAGATACCGTTACGAGAATGTTATGAGAAACTATTGATGATTAAAGGGTTAAGCCGACATTGTTTTTGCCAACAAGGATGCATTGGGACTCACTGGACCAGTATCGTACGACGAAAAAGGCTTGAACCATGACAGCTGCCAAGACCTGAAAAGAAAAAAACGATTATGAGTTAGGTAAACGTGTGAATGAAATGCTGCGGAATGAACATACTCCATGCGTTCCATAGTAGGAGCGATCCCTGGCGGAGAGCAGGTACCCGATTAAGATAGAGCATGTAAGGGGGTTATGGGTCAGCGAAACATTGGCTACATTTGCCGCTGAGGTGTTGCTCTGCTAACCAGGGTTGAGCCAAGAGTTCCAGAAGTCCAAACGTCGATGTAAAGGTATTATATATCCCCAGACTTGATATGGAGCTATAGCAAAGATATAACAGTTGTGGAGGGATTGAAGGGGGAGCAGTACAGATGCGGAAAAGATGCTTACACTTCGGTAAGCTGCATGAACCTAAATTTTGTTGGATTAGGGATGTACTAATAATAGTGTTCTGAGATTCTCACCAAAACAAACCAACCTGCCACAAGGGAGAACGATGAGCAATGTTTTGAATGTCATTGAAACAAAGTGTAGTCGTGCCCTACCAGCAACTGGGTGTAGAGAGCGTCATTTCTGTATTTCTTGTAGTACAGATGAGTTTGGACGGTAATAACTCCGAAGAGACTGAGAGGTAGGTTGAGAAGGTTGGCAAAGGCGTTAAGAACGGCAGATAGTACAAACACCGCAGATGACCAGGTTCCAAAAAGATAGCTTGCAAGTACTCGATTAGGGTTGATGCTGCCGATATTCCACATTCCTCACTCCAGCCAGGATATACGAAGCAAGGCTATAGACGTGAGGCAGTGGAGGTCGATGTCGGTTGCTCGGATATATGAAGCATCCAATCCGACGCCTTACGTATGATTGCGAGACTTTTGAAGACATTCAATCAATCGATCCGGCCTCGTGTGGCATGTCTGGAAGCGAGGCTTGCGGGAGTTGGCAAGATGGTAAAACATTCATCCGCCGCAACGATCGACGTTCGGGATCAAAGCCACATTCGGAACCAAAAAAATATGTTCAAAAGAGTGGATCTAATGCTAATTTTGGAGGCGGGAGAAAGAACAGCGGGAGAAGATGAGCGGATGAGCGGACATGGAGGGGCATCCATCTGTGCGGCTGAAGTATATACGCACGGCCTTCCCATGGCTCATGACTATGTAGCTAGTTTAGCGCTAAGTCTTTATGTGTGCCATCAGGAGGACAACCTGCGCCAATGGTAGTACAGAAGATGCAGTTGTTTCAAAGTTGAACGATAACCTTCTCCCCTACACAAGCCACATGGCTGTACGTTGTACAGACTACTAGTTCTGGATAGCTATGGCAACATCATATGTAAGCATTGATGAGATCGAAAGGGCGAACTAGAAAAGTCTCTACCCACCAAGCTGCCCTGACTCAGCATTCAGGGTGTGGTAGGGTTTTGACACACGAAGGCGCAGTCTCTACAGTGCGATGCAGAGCTCTTGGCCGAAAACTGCGCCGTAGGAGATTGCGTCATACTGAATTGAACAAGAACCCAGGATGTCGAGCTGCTGGAGAGGACTGAAACATTTTGATTTTGCAGCCTCGACGCCAACAATGGCTATGGAGCATGGGATCCCCACGGTGACCAATGCTGGTTATCTCGGTGTCTTAGTTCCCCGGCGCGGTGATATCGTGAGTTTTATATACAAAATTAGGCCTCATTTTTATCAGCTCCTTTTAGGGCCTATTTCGTCTATCAGCTGTAAGGTCAGCGAGACCTCTACCAAGCCCTCCTTCCTTTTTCTGGAGCTTTTTGCAACTCGGGATGGCATGGATCCATTTGGTAACAACAGAATCGGACCCCTGTGCACCGTTCATTCAGACTCGGGCTTGCTGCTTGTGTACGAGAGAAGCTTCTCAGCAAATATATTAATTAAGTATCTCTGAGGTTGTGTGTACGACCGCTTGATGTTAATCGTTAAATAAATCGGCATAAGTTAGATGTCTGCCGCCAAGCCCACAATGGATTTGTCACGGCTATGAATCATTTCTTGATACAGCGGTCGTAATCGTTATATGGTCTTGTCCGTGCAGTGTGGATATGTTTGTGAGCTCGATGCCGGTCTGAGGCTGGGAGGCCAACGCTCGAAGAGATGAACGCGTGTGTAAACTATTTAGAGCCGTCAGCGTAAAGAATGGTGAGATGAGGGCTATCGATCAAGGTAGACGTGCGGCGAACGAGCAGAAGAGAAACGTACTTGGCTAAGAAGGTTGTGATATAGATGCCTCCCAAAGGCTATCATCAATATTATTAGTAAGTATTCGTTTTCTTGAGCTGTCTCATACTCTCATACAAAGCCGGACTGACCATGCCAAAAAATATGATAGGTTCAAACATCCCTCCGACCGTAAACTGAACAAACGTTCCAGTGGTGCAATTGAACGCACCAGAGCCACATTAGGGAACTTCGTATTAACGCCTGCATCAGGGAAACGAAATTGACCTCCCAATACTTACGAGGAGAAGTTGAATAGTCACTACTGTAGCCGTGACAGCTCCTGTAGCAGCCCCGTATATTGCAATGCGATTCAGCACGGAATCAGTCCTGCACAAGTGGACAGAGGCGTTTGTTAGGAGAAGGAACCTAGGCGAGATAGAAATCGTACTTCGAGAGCCCTGTATGCCGCTTTCTCATTTCGAATGCAAGGGCAGCAGCTATTAATATGTCTGTAACGGTCTAAATGAGAGTTGATAAGTGTAGCGCCCATGAATCCATGGGTCAGTCGGATATGCGAGGAGATACATACAGCAAAGGACAGCCAGACTTTCAGATATTCGTATATCGCGTTCAGCGTTACAAGAGCACTCTGGGGCGTCAGGTAGGAGCGGACAGCAACATCTTAGGAAGAATGAGATTTGAAACAGGGTCAAAGCAGGAGCTGGGGATGCTTACAAAGACCAAGCCCTGTGACAGATATCAATTCATAACCTATCAGGGGAGCGCTGTAATGAGAACGATGCGCACATCCTCACCAAGTGCGCAGGTCATGAGGACGATCTAAAATCGTGTAAGATGAGATCCAGTTGGGCCGATACTCTTAGTAGCGAAGATCCTTACCAGCAATACTGTGATTGGGATGTTACGAGAAACTTTCGGTAGAAAAGATGTTACCGCCTGTTGCTTCTACACGACCAGCGCCACAGAACTCACTGGTCCAATATCGTGTGACGAAGAAGGCCTGAACCATGACGGCAACCAAAACCTGGAAACGAGAATTCAATTCTAGGTCTGTGGAAACGCGTAAATGAAGAGCTGTGGAGTAAAACACACCCCGTGCGTTCCATAATATGAGCGGTCCCTGATGCAGAGTAGGCGAAGATAGCAACGAGGGGGATGGGACGGGGGTCAGCCAATTATTTAGCACCTATTTTTTCCAGGTTATTGCAGTACTAACCAAGGTTGGGTGGGGATTTCCAGTAGTCCAAGGCTTGATGTAAAGGTCGTATAGTCCGCATGACTTGATATGGCGCTGAGGCAGAAATACGGTGGTGTTGCTGTAATTAAAGATATAACAGCTCGAAGGAGGGGCAGATACTCACACCTCCGCGCATTGCATGACCCTAAGAACAGATGAGTCAAGATACTCTGCACGAAGTGATACTCATGTTCTTACCAAAACAGACCAACCTGCATGCAAGAAGCTCAGCAATCAGCAAGTCTTTGTCCAGAAGAATTGCCCGACGCTTCAACATACCAAAAGTTTCGTGTAGATAGAGTCCTTTAGGTATTTCCTGTAGTACGCATGCGTTTGGACTGTGATGACTCCTAAGAGACTGTAAAGGGAAGTCGATGAGACCATCAAGGGCCATCTTGGATTGGATAGAATACGGACAACGCAGAAGCCCAAGTCCCAAAGAGATAGCTCGCAAGTATACGGTTGGGGTCAACGTTGTGGATGTCCCACATTTACCAGGTTAGGCAAAATGTGAGGCCAGAGTAGACAGAGACAAGCGGGGAAGTAAGAATCGTCTGACATCGCCTGTAAATGAGTAGGGCATTATAATCATGATCATGGATGGATGGGTGGAGTCCCCCGCTCCCGCGTGGCATGGCCGCAAGCAAGACGAGCGGAAGTTGGCAAGATGGCCGATCCTTTATCTCGCGACTGATCGACAATCGAGATCAAGGTTACTATTTAGGAAGTGCTGGTAATATCATTTATGGAAAAGAGGAGCAGAAACGGGCGCGGGAGAAGGTGAGCGGACATAGCGAAGCATTTATCCGCCCGGCTAAAATATGCGTGCACCGTCTTCTGCGCCCCGCTGCCGCGCAACGGCCTGAGCGCCAAGGTCGTCACCAACGACGTCAGACTGAGGCTATGAGGTGCCCATACACTCGCCTTTAGATTTCAGTGACGTACACTCGCGCAGGGTTAATCGTTCTGTGAAGTGGGTGATATTCTCCTTTCACTAGAGTATTCTCAGAAGCCACAGCAAGTTGGGTGGCCTGATCTGGTTTGATCACAAGGCCGTCTTGGCAGAGCACTTCCTGTCAAAGTGACCCTGGCCATTGCTTAGTCAAGGCCGTGCACACCAACGTCAGACCCGGCACAATGGAGCCAGCAAAGGTCCGCACGAAGCGCGAAAGCTCCTACACTTCAAGCAGTAGTGATGACCTATGGATTACCTTGGCGGAGATCAGACGTAATAAACTGACAAGAAACCCAGTGCGTTGGCATGAGCCCCTATTGGGTAAGGATGGGTCCATTTGATTACCAGAGTTGCATTCTATGCTGGAGTCGTGGTTATAAGATGAATGTATCAGCCACGCCTGACGGCGGTGGGTTGCTACTTTGTAAGAGGCACACAATCGTGCCAAACCAGGCAGGTCAGGGTGGTGGTAACCAGACTGGGGGGAAGATGACACTTTGTCTCACGCTTTGACATCTGATTTGTTCGAACAGCCCCAGGGCTAACATCACCGAACGCCGCTCACAAGCTGCCATCGAATCGCAGAATTGCGACATCTACTTCAATATCAGACATTGATGCTATATCTTTGCTCCTACGGTCTCTGCTAAGATATTTCCCTATTAAGATACCTTCGATACCCGCTTGAGTTCACGATTTGCTCTCTTACCACCGAGGAACAGCTCCGTCTGAATAAATCAGATACTTTTTGCATCATCAAAGGAAATGACGAGCGAAGTTGGTACCCTCCGATTCGTTTTAACCTCAGAAACCACATTATTAATTAGTAAGTACATTACGATAATTTAAATCGCTGAAGTTGAGCCAGTTGTAGTTGCCCACAACTATACATCATGAGTTGTTAATATAGCAGTAATAACAGTTACACTGGTTTGTGCACGCGATGATATGCTAGAGAGTTCAATGTCTTTGGTGTGAGGTTGAGAGGCCAATGCCCGAAGCGATGACCGTGTGTGGAGGCTAGCGAAGGAGGCAAGAATGAAGGAGGCAAGAACGAAGGATGCAAGGTATGGATGATCAATCAAGCGAGACAAATGAAGGACGAAAAGAAATACATACTTGGCTAAGAAAGTTGCAATATATATCCCTCCCAAAGGCTATGAGAATGAACCGGCCGAAAAAGGAAGTTGTTGGTTAGCGCCAAACTGTTCTGACATTCATAGTATTCACATGGTGAAAGTAACGTACCATGCCGAAAAATATTATAGGCTCAAACATCCCTCCGACGGTGAACTAAGCGAGTGTTCCGGTGGTGCGATGGAGCGTAAGACATTCATATTTGATAACTGCTTGTCAAGACTTGAAGGGGAAGGCAGTATGGGGCTTCGGGTACTCACGAGCAAGAGTTGTATAGTGACTACAATAGCCGTGACGGCGCCAGTGGCAGCGCCATACAGTGCAAGGCGGGTCAACACCGAATCAGTCCTACGAAAGTAGATAACGCTATGTTGAGCAGGGGAAGTAGCTTAGAATAGGCAGCCTCTTACTTGAAGAATCCTGTGCGCCGCTTTCTCATCTCGAAGGCTAGAGCGACTGCTATCGTTATATCGGTGAGGGCCTACCACAAGAGATTTATCAATGTAAGAACCAATCATTCGTCCGTTCGCATGACACGAAGCGAGATACGCACGGCAAACGGAAGCCAGACTTTCAAGACTTCGTAGACGGCGTATAACGTTAAAAAGGAACTCTGCGGGAACATGAGGGAGCGGATGGCAATGTCTTGATGAGAGATGAGAGCACGATCAGCATAGACGAGGGAGGATGAGACCAATGGATGCAAACTCACAGAGGCCAAGACCTGTGCGCGCAGCGAGGACCATGTATGTTAGCCAAACAAGATCGCAAGTGCCGATCAATTATTCTCACCAAGAGCAGCCAGCATAATCACAACCTAGATCCAATTAGGAAAGGTGTCAGTTCAACGTGCGCTTCTATGAGAGGAGATGCTCACCAACAACGCCGTTATGGCTGTGTTGCGAGAGACTTTGAAGGCAAACCCGACTGTCAGACACCTCCTGCTTCGTCCGGAGAGCGACTTTGAGCTTACTAGACCAGTAGCGTGAGATGAAGAAGGCTTGGACCATGACCGCGGCCAAAACCTAAAACCGCAACACAATTGTGAGCCTAGAGAAGCGCATAAATCAAATGCTGGACGTAACATACTCCGTGAGTTCCGTAATAGGAGTGTTCCCTATTGCGTGATACCCAAGCATATCCGAGGACAAAATGGGGGGAGATGGAGATCCGGATGAGCCAAGTATTCAAAGTATTTGTCCGCGCAGTTGTCGCGCTATTTACCATGGTTGAGTCAGGACTTCCATCAGTCCAAGCCTCGACGTAAAGGTTCTATATGCTGCACAAGTCGATATCCCACTATAATAGGAATGCGAGGGTGTTGGTGGGACAGGAGGGAAAGCGTTGAAATAAGCTAACGTTGCTTACACTTCTGCACCTTGCATGGCCCTATGAGTGGGTTAGCTAGGGACTTTTCATGGAAGTATCCGAAGATTCGTACCAGAACAGACCAACCTATCAGACAGATCCTGAGCGATGAGCAAACGCAACAAAAGGAAGAAGTGTAGAGACCCACGAGCAGCTGAGTATGAAGAGCATCCTTTCGATACTTTCTATAATACAGATAGGTTTGGATGGTGATAACGCCAAAAAGGCTGCCAAAGGTAGGTTCATGAGACCAGTGAGGGCGGGCGATCCAGGGGGTGCAGAGAATACAGACAAAGTAGATGCCCAAGTCCCAAATAGATAACTCGCTAGTACCCTATTGGCATTGAAGTTCGTGATATTCCACATCCAGAACGAGCAGTAGGGTAGGGTTCGTAAACTGCGTCAGGTAGGGTGGACGTCAAGTACCAGAGGAGTGGACCGTACGGTTATACGGCTTTATAAAGCACCCTAGGCGGGTTTCGGATGTGAATTCGCGAGACGCTGGAGGATCAATCGATAATGTTTACCCTGCCCTCGCGTGGCATGTCCGCAAAGTATCCCCGGGAGTTGGCAGGACGGCAGATCTTCCATCGACGGATCGACGTTCGGACCACAGTCATTGCTGGAGGGAATACAGCTAATATAGTTTATGAAAATGGAGAAGGAACGGAGGCGGGAGAAGGTGAGCGGACATCTAGGAGCACCGATCCCAGCCCGGTTGAAATATACAGGCACAGTGTGCTGCAACCCGCGCGTCCGCTGTGCTGCTGTCTCAACCATGCCACCTTGGTAGCACACTCATCACCACAACCTAGGGCACTAGAAGGTGCACTCACACTACGTATCGCGGTTCCAGTAATTTCGGGCATACAATTAGTGTGATCGGCGACGTACTTGACTCTCGACGTTGGCGGGCTGTTTCAAATGACGCGAACGTAATTTCATCGCGGGCCTCCAGCGCCAGAGCACTGCTGTCAAACAAGCATTCGAACGGTTACAACTTCCTCGGCCAACGTCCCGTGTCAGGCCGAACGAGAACCAGTACCTATTCGCACGAGACGGCTCCCTACAAATTCGGGTCTACTCTTGAACAGGGGAACAGTCTTGACTTGAGTTGGCTGGGGTGATTTGGGAGAGGAGGTCTGCTTTGACCAGGAATTTGTAGCAGAAACCTATGGACATCCGATCAATCTATCCAGTATGCAGCATCATACGTTGGCACTTTGTTCTATGATATGAATGCATTTGACAAGTTAGAAAAGGGTTGCTTGGTTCCCTTACAAGATCGTGCCTGAACGTGAGCTGTGATGCAGGAGTTGTTTGGCTCGAGCCTCGAAGTCAACACGGAAAGAAACCTGCATCCCGATCTGCCAAGTGATTATCAACCTGCTGTGATAAAGGGTCCACCCTGACACTATCATTTACATTCCAAACGAGTGGTATATTGAGGCACGCGATGGACCCTCAAGCGTTCCAGCGTCTCCATCCTCGAACGTACCTCGAAAGATTTCTGGCTGAAGGTCTGCGGCCAGATGGGCGCGAACCATCCAGTTGGCGAAACGTCAGTGTTAATGCTGGTACCTGTCCCCTGTAAACTCTTATGTTGCGTTAATTGCTGACTCCGTGCTCTCCATAACAAGGTTCTATCACTACCGCAGAAGGTTCCGCCCTTGTTCGGATCGGCGACACGACGGTAGTATGTGGGGTCAAGGCTGAAATCACCGAGCCAGACATCATGAAGCCAAACGATGGATACATCGGTATACTCCTCTTCCACCCTTTGTTGCCTTGTTTATCTTACTCGTCCGCCTTAGTGCCGAATGTGGACTTTGGCGCTATATGCTCGCCAAAGTTCAAACCTGGTGCGCCAGGAGAGGAATCACAAGCGGTTTCTCAGAGATTAATGGATGTATTGACCTCGTAAGCGCAAATTTCTTGTGATATCTATTGGCTATTGATCCACCCAAACCCTAGTACCAACCTTATGCCTTTGCAATTGCTGTGTATCGAACCTGGAAAGTCTGCATGGGTTCTATATATCGATGCAATTTGCATAAACTACGACGGCAGCGCATTCGATGCTACCCTCATAGCCATGGTTTGTGCCTTGCTGAACAGTGCGTGCTACTCTGCTTGTCCCTTTAGACGGTTCCCTAATGACTTCGCTCTAGCCCGATTACCAAAAGCGACATACAATACCGACACTCAACGAACCACCGTTTCCCGTACCGAATTCATACCCCTGGCCCTCAATCGCTCCAGGATCCCTTACCCATTCACATTTGGTACCTTCACACCATCTACATCTACATCTGCAACGTCAGGAACGAAGACTGGCCCAATAATGTTAGCAGACCCATCTGCTTTCGAAGAACCCCTTCTCCAAAGCACTGTCAACGTCTGCTTGCTATCATCAGGTGCGATTTGCTCTACGACTCAGGTTGGCCCGACGGCCGACGGGTTGCAAGGAACGGTCAAGCAGCCAGTCGATATTATGTCGTTTATTCGTGCAGCGTCAGAACGCCTCCCTGTCTTACAAAAGATTATTGAGGACGATAGTATCCTTCCTAAACTCAATTGACTCGTGACTCATGTTTGCGTAGTATTCGTGATGGAACGAAGCTTGGTCGACTCTATGACTGTCCCATCTGCTCCTACCTGGGAATGATTATAGCAAGAGATCTCGTCAAAACCCCAAGATAAGTTTGGCAATGCTTGAGTTACTAAGATTGTGGCAAGTACAAAATACGCAATAAACAAGTAAAGCATCAAGACGAATCGTGCTAGTCTACGCCGCAGTGTTCGCGACATAGTTATCCAAGAGAGATCGGAGGCTGCCAATCCTCTCTTCAGGGAGCCAGTCACCGTTGTTGATACACAGGATTCGCATACGTCTGTGGTAGGTGAGATCGGGGAGGAGCTTTGGCGTGATCAAGAAGTATCTAAAAAGGTGTTTCAGTATCATGGTGGGCTCGGGCACTTCAGAAGAGTTTACGTACTGGCCGGCATCACCACGGCAAGTGGTCTCAACAAGTTGATCATGCACGGCCCGTTCTGCACGTTTATCCATCCCCTGTATTGGAATGTCAGGCACAGGAAGGTTGTGGGAAAGGAATTATCGTACCTGGTTAATCTCATCCACGAGTGAGAATGGCGCCCTCGCGTACTCCGTCAAGCTCATCAAGTAAAGGATGGTCGACAGTGAACGTTCACCACCAGATTGGCGGGAAGCCGTGAGCTGCTGGAGCCTCTCGCTGCTACGGAACTTGACTAGGATGTCGAGAGTCCAAGTGGCATAGTCCTCGGTCTCAGATACGCGGATTTCGCCAGCACAGCCCATGCCTGGAGGGAGGATCAGGTAACATGTCAATAATACGATTGAATAACGACAAATATGTTAGCACATACGATCAAACGCAGCAGAGAACCGCTCGCCGATGCCTTGGACGAGGCCCTTCAGAGCAGGATACCATTTTGCCTAGACGAAGGGAAAGTAATCAGGATGATGGTACATTGAGAAATGTAAAGCGTGACATACCCTAATCTTGGCGACCGTGTTGTCGATACGATCGAGATTCTTCTTCAGTTGAGCTTCCTTCGTCACCAGGGTTTTGATCTGTAGTGATTGGTGGTAAGTCAGTATGCCCGCAGAGGAAGAAGCGGGAACCCGATAACATACTGCTTGCTCTCGACGCCTGTACTGTTCAACAACATGGCCGTTGACCGCAAAGTTCATCTCGAGATCCGCTCGGAAGGTCTCAATCTGCTCCTGGACATAAGCCGAAGTGTACCCTTCCTTGTTCTCCTACACGTCATGCAAGCATTAGTACACGAGCTGAGACACAAGCCAGAGATAGTCCGTACAGCGTCAAATCGAGCCCTGATGTTGTCAGGAAGGGCGAGCATTTGTTCGGTGACGGTTTGCTTCATTTGGCCAAGGCGCACTTTTTCGGCATCTTGTCTCTCCTTCCCTGGAGCGCGAGTAACGAAAGGCAGAGAGAATAAGTAATTGAGAACGTGAAAATGCAATATTACTCAACAACGTACTCTGCTTGAAGTCTTCCGAGGCAGCGTGGATTCTTGCCTCCTGTCGGGTGTTCATGCCCTTTAGGTGCGTCGAGTTGACAGATGCCTGAATTTGCTGAAGTGCAGTGCTGGTTGCCTGGTGCTGATGTAACATGATTTTATTGAAGGTCTCCTATGGGCATGGAATCATCCAATGGAGAGTTCAGCTGCTAGACCCTGAGTGATGATGAAAAGAAAACTAACATTGTACGCTTGAAGGTGTTTGTTACGAGTTTGCAGTGTGACAACGTAGTCTTTTCGCAGTTTGCTTTTCTGTTGCGCAACCGACGGCATGTTCAGCAGGTCGCTGAGATGGGTTTTCTTCGCCTCTACATGTGCAGGAAATACACTTTAGCGAACCGATGCTTGGAAAATAACCCACGCTCCGCACCTAGTTTAACCTGATGGCCGGCAACGTATCCGCTGGCTTTCTGGAATTCGGCTTCTCGTTTGTCGATAGCGGTCTGCGAGCATTATAGAGATGAATCAGTCGGTGAGGCCCTTTCTTTTATCGTGCACAAGCGATAAAATCGAAGCTCAAATACCTTTTCAGCACCCAGACGCCTCATGTCACTATCCTTCTCCTTCAGGAGTTGCTGCTGGAGCTCGTATCGACCTCTCACTCGGGCAAACTCCTCCCTCGCCTTGTGGATCTTAATCTCCGCCTCCTGGATCTCCGCAGGAGACGCTACACCAAGTCGTGAGATTAGAAAGCCATAGCACATGAAGGGTGAAAGAGTGAAGCTTACCACTAGTGTCCTTGAAGGTTCGGGCATCTCTCACAGGGTTCGTGCTCATGAATGCAAGCTTCTGACCGTATTGCGATCTCTGGACGGTATACTTGGTTCGGCCAGCGATGAATATGCCTCTTCCGATGGCTTGCATAGTAGCATCCGATGATATCCTTCGTTCATCTAGCGCAATAGGCTGATCGAAGCAAAGAACGACGGGATTATCCAGCTGAGTTCTTCAGGCCGCAGGGCAAATATTAACAGCACATACCGTGCGATGTAGTCCGATCTCGGATGCCAAGAATCCTTTGATCCCATCAGGGCAGTCAATCTTGTCCATAGCGTAACCGTCAAAACCCAGGCTCGCAAGCTGTGACGGATCGAAGGGCGGAGGGCCACCGTCTGGATTGGGACGATACCACACGTTGACCCGGATTGGCTTGTTGGTTCGAGGATCCATGATACTGCTCGAGTTGATGCATTCATTGAACATATCGTAGTCTTCTTGAGTTTGCGCTACGAATGTCTGGAAACGATGGGTTTTGAGGTCGAAATGAAAAGCAGATTATGTGACAACTGAATGCGTACCTTCATGTGGTTTACGGAGAAACACGATTCGATAGCTGCTTGATAACGGTGGTCGGGTACGGAAACCGATACTGCTGGAGGAAGAATAATAGGCAATCGGAACTTGCCGGCGTTCTCTTCAAGCCACTTCGCAGCCATTGCAGAAGCGAGGTCCCATTTCCCAAGATTTTGCAAACGGCGTTGGGTAACCTGCGTTAATTCATGGTGCCTTGAGTGTCAAGGTGCATCAGCAAAGGCTGTTGGTGATAATTTCGGACGAGAGAATAGAAAAATACTCACTCTCTCTCGGCAACCTTGACACCATTGTCAGCGCGCCCACACTCCGCCATGAGAGCATCGAGGGCTTGCTTGACTTCATACTGCGCATCACGAGCGGCTGTAAGCGCATGATTGATAGCTTCTGTATCGGCGTCGATATTCGCTCTCGGCTCAGGTAGGGCAGGAGGGTTTCTGATCTCCCCTTCAAGCTTTTCAATCGCCTTGTTGAGGGCAGCAATCTCCTCTTTCCTCCTCGCCTCTTGTTTCTCCAACTTGTCGAGGTTGATCTGGATATTATCGGTCTTGTCCTCCTATAATTGATAGCTTAGTCAGTAATATGCCACATGTAGGACGGCTATAGTGCGTCAGGCACGCACCGCTTCGGTATACGACTTGAGAAGTTGCGCTAGCCGGGGTTTGAGCTTTTTCAGCTCAGCTTGGTGCTCATCGTACTTTTTCGACAGCTTGGTCGAGTTCTTTTCCCACATACTACCGAGTCGATACCTATCAGATAACAGAGTGAAAGGAAATTACTGATATACTCACTTGACAAGCTCAAGGAGAGGGTGCTGGCGAGCAAGAAGCTCGTTAAACGTAGCTTTTGCCTCGCGGAGTAGCTCTTTCTCTTTGAAGAAAGCTTTATGGGCTTCTCCATATTCGACCCAAGGGACGACAGCCTCCCAGTACGCGAGCTGGTAACAACAAGGGTTATTGAGCTGATCTGAAAACAATGAACGACGAAAGACTGACCTCATCAATAAGCTGTTGGCGTTGCTGGAACTTCTCAACCTCAGTCTTGATGCGCTCGTTTTGCTGTCTTTCATGTTGAAGCTTGGTGAGAGTTTCATTGTAGTTCTGGAGAAAAATCGAATTGTTGAGATGGGCTGATGTGGGGGCGGAGAGAAATACAAACCGTATTGGCCTCCTTTTGACTTTTGCTGAGACCAATCAGTTCGTCATGCCACCCCACAAGATTCTGGTGACCAGCAGCTTCTTGAGTGGCGCGCAACAGTTGCATTGAGTTCATTGCAGCAAAATCAGCCACACGATCCTGTGGCAGGAACGAGCTGACAAATCAACAGCATGATAAGGATCAGATGGGGATTGGTCACAATCAGGGCTTTTAGGCAAGAGAAACACACCACAAGTTGTCTACCCGGACGCCCAAGGTTCGCACCTTGTCAACGACATCTTTTTCCTTGGCAGCCTTGCCATTGATCTTATAGTCACTGCTTTTGCTTGTAGCCTTGAAGATTCGCTGGATCACAACATTCTTCTTTCCTGCGGAACCCTTGAGCTCAATCTCGATCTCAGCCTGGTCCGGTTTCGCGCCAAGCTTGACGAAGGATTGGATTTCGGACGCACGGCCCAGCAGCTAAGAGTCGCAAGGTGAATTAGCCAGTCTTCAAGGCAGGAGAGAAGGTTTATCGCTCAGTATCGTACCTTGGGGGAGAAGGCGAGACCAAGGCAAATGGCACATGCGATAGAAGACTTCCCAGTCCCATTTGGGCCAATGACCATATTAAGATATGGGCCAGGGCGGAACTCGGCGTCGTCATACGTTAAAAAGTTTTTGAGCTTCATGCGTACGATGGAACCAGGCACGTATCTTCGAATAAAGGGTCCCGACTGTCAGTACTGAAAAGTGGTTCGGGATCAACGAACAGAACAGACTCACCCGTCCTTATCGCGCGGCTGAGTAACGACCTGGGGCCGAAAATCTTCCTCTTCCTCAGATCCATTTTCTCCATCCTGGTCGTCCCCATCCTCGTCAGCGGCGCCATCGTTTTCACCTTCCTGGCCCTCGTCATCCGCCGCACTTGCGACGGTCGAAGCACGCGTCGAGCGGTTCCTTCCGCCTGAGTCGGCTCCAGAAGACTTTCCGAGCTTGGCAGAACGCCCTTCTACATCCAGGCGCGCACGTTTGCGCCCATGCGGTGAGTCAGTCGACTCCTCATCTTCGCCGTTGGGGTCATCGTCGTCATGATCGCGATCGGCTTGGGCGGCTGGAGTCCTTGCACTACGAAGAGGAGTACGCTTAGAATTGCTGGGGCCTGCTTGGGGCTCGTCGTCCGAGTCGTTATCTGAGGTAACACGGCGAGCCATATTAGGCGCGACGCGAGCGAGTTGTTGTTGGTTGTTGACGAGTCTGCTTTTTCCCACACCACTGTTTCCTTGGGCTCTGTATACGCTTTGTGCAATGAACAATATGAGCACCAAAGAACAACGTGTTGAGGCCAGGGAACGCAAAAAAGAGGCGATTGGAAAACAGACTCGACCAACTCTGTTCGACTTCTCAACCTTTGGGATCGACGCATATGGTATCCCAGTTGGGACGAACAAGGCGCCACTCCAGCAACCTGAAAGTGACTTGCGGGGCAATAGTATTGCTCTGGATTCCCCAAGACCTTCATTTGTGATCAACGCCCCAAAGTTACGTCATGTGGCGCGTCTATCCGATTACGCCACACCAGCAAACGACGCGTCTGCTGTCGACATGGATATAGATCAAGTTGAAAACCCGGTGCCAGCACGTCATAAGGCCCCACTTCATCGAGGTGGACGACCCAAGAAAATGAGGTCACAAACTCAACGCAAGTATGACTTTTGGGACTCGATGACGAAAGCATATGAAGAACCCCTCCTACCACAGCCTTCTCGTGAGCCTCCCTTTGAAATAAAAGCCTATTACTGGCGAAAGTTGAGCCAAACGCTAAGCTTGGTTTCTCCTAGAAAACCCATCACTTAATGAAATTCCAGGCCCCTCAGCCGTGAGCATTCTCGTTATAATCTGCACAGCCAGCTTGTCGACCTAACCAACCTCGGACCTACTGTAGGACCTCATCAACACTATTCATCGCTTTGCAGCCCACCACTATGAGCAACACGGCCAACTTTATCCGAAGTGGCCAATGCCAAAGAAGTCGCGATCCCGCCGCACCAAACCTCGTCAGAGCGACGCTCAGGATGGAGAGGATTCAGGAGCAGAGGCGGAAGACGCTGACGACACCGTTAGGAAGCCCCCTAAGATGGCTAAACCAAGTTTCGACGACTCCACTCCTAGTATGCATCGAGCATTCGACGGAACCGCTGCTCACGCCATTGGTTCGTTTATTCCACTGCGGCTTTTTGAGTCATACTCCTTACTGAACTACGATCTGACCTCACCGACCTTTACGCTCGTTGCGTTGATGTATCGCCATTACCTGTTTCGTCGTTAGGTATGATCGTGCAAGAGCTCGTACGAGCATCGTTATCTGGCGCACCACCTCAGACTTTTGCTGCGGCAGTTACTATGCCAGACACCCCTTCCCAGCCCGCCAGAGCCCCAAGACGTTACGTCTCCCCATCGGAGGTTATATCAGCAAAACGAGCTGGGAGCAAGACAAGGCAAGGGGACACCTTGGGATCTGACCATGAACAAGGGTAGCAACAGCTCACCAATTGACGTGGGGATGAAAATAATATACCCGCTCATTCACAAAGAGCTTGAACAGCACTGTAACTCCGTAATCTAGAGGGGGCTGTACATTGAGTGATTCGCAGGGTTTCGACGAGAACTCATGTGATGCTAGCCAATTTCCCTAGATTTTAGTAATCATAATCATGTTGCTCCTTTTGTCAATATCGGGGCTGTTTTGGCCGAATGTCCGACATGTGCATACAAGTCAAGCTTGGTAGTCTTGTGCCACCGTCGACCCACATCAGCGTGCAGCATCCAGCACCCTACTAGCACTCGACACCCCTTGGATGATTTTCAGGTTTTCAGTTGTCCTCCTTGTGCTTTGTATGCTAGTTGTTTGGATAGAAATCCCCACCATATCAGTGGATACTGAGGGCATGTTCATTACGTGAGTACTATCTCGTCATCACTCGAGCCTCTTAGTTATCCATCAGATACACAAGAGCATATATATATGAAGTGCCACTTCATCTCTTTCTGATACTTCATCCACCCTCACTCGTCCCCCCTTCCTCCAATCACACGCCTTCCATCCCTTCGTCTCCGCCATTAGTGCCCTCCGCCCCTTTCGCTCGATCTTCTCGATCGTCCGCAGGAACCCAGGCACATACAGGAACATCATGAGCGGTTCAACCGAAGATGTCGCCACTTCTTCATCGACGAACTTGAATGAGCCCGTGTCGAATGACACCCCTACCCCAGCCCCCGTGTTGCCAGAACGCCCCCCTATGACTGCTGCACAGCGTCGCATGTATGGCCACATGGGTGAACGTGAGTTGACGCTCGTCTATGCTATATACCTTGTTAACGCAATGAGGAACCACTGACACTCTGTGACATACTGATATAGATATGAACGGGTTCCATAATCACTTCAAGCTCACGTTCCGTACCATCTGGCGCTCAGCAGAGGATATTGATGGCGACAACGCACGTGAACTCAAGTCATTCGTCCGTCGCGCCGATGAGCTTTATCAACATCTATGCATGCACCATGATATTGAGGTATGTTACAGTTCTAGCTAATGCTTAACCCCTTCATGTGCTATGTCCTGGTGTAGTTCTGTCAGTCAGAGAGAACAACACTTACATTCTCTTCTACCCAATCCTCAGGAACGATACATCTTCCCTGTGCTCTCTCGACGAATGCCCCAGTTCCGCGCCAAGACCGGGACCCACCTGAAGGAGCACAAGGAGATGCATGCTATTCTCGACAGGTATCACGAATATCTTCTTTCATGCGTTGGGTCGCCTGAGAAGTGGAGCAGCGATAGGCTACATGAGATCATGTCGGACCTGGAGCGTGTCCTGTTCGGTCATATGGATGACGAGGTGAAGAGCTTGGGCGCAGATAGCATGTATGCCTCTGGGTGGACTGAAAAGGAGATGAGGGAGATGCCATTCTGATTTGCTTGTATTCCTGTTATTGCATGCTGCGATTTCCTGTGGTCGCAAGGTGCTACGCCGACGGTTATTGTTGTTGATTCGAGGCTTTCAGGTAGAGATCGCATTTTCAGAATGTGTATCGAGGCATAAGCCCGCTGGCAGGCAGCAATCACAATCAAATTTTCCATCTAATCTACCTAACTGGAGGCACGAGGAGCCCCTTGATCGTCCTCCGGGAGGAAAACTGATTAAATGGACGCCGAGGTTAGAAGGTTAAGAAATGATGAGCTACTGCATGATCACTTACGCATGAGGAAGATAATTGGAACCGCATAGATCCAGTACTACAACACAGAAAATTGAATACAACGTTACAAGATATGGAAATATGAATGCAGTTACCTTCTGGATGAAGCTCTGCTCTGGAGGAGGGACGAAAACCTTCCCCTCTGCTGTCAAGATAGGGGGAGCTTTCAGGATTGGGCTGATACGCAAAAGAGCGAATTCACAGGATGAACGTGGGCCTCATGAGTATCAAAAATGCTCCAGATACGTGCATAATTTCGTATGACTCACAGCTGAAGGGCATTGGGTCTCCTCACAGAGACAGTAGTATTTGCGAATAGAGCAAATTTCGAGGACTCGGAAGGCGAGTGGTGGTGCTTGTGGTTGTGGTGAGAGTGGCCATGAGATGAACATGCACCACTCAAAGGAGCGTCGTTGATGTGATAGTTGAGAGAAATAGGTGTGCCTTTCCCATTGACTACAATAGCCAACGAGTCTGATACTCTTGAGGATAGGAAGCACTAGAGGTGGGTCCGAAGATATTATGTCGATATCAGCATCCAGGAATGGGTAACGCCAGTGAGAGAAGGATGGTCGATATCACGGCCAAGTGAGAGATTCGCCACCTACAGCTTTCGTGGATGTGAAGCTCCAGTCCTCTGGCTGAACCCCCGGTGTTTCCAATGCAACTTCATACAGGCAGCAGTCGTGAAACTCCCCATCGCCCAGGTCAAGTTTAGGGAGCGAATCGCTGATGTACTTGGCTGTCCCTGCATCGTCAAGAGTTACTGTACCCCGAAGCGTAAAGTCGGGTTTTGGCTGATCACCATGACCTCGAGCGAGCCTGTGGTATATCTTGAAATCTTGGGATGATATTACAGAGGGTATGAGGCTGAGAAGAGCCAGTGAGAATGGGAGGACCAGCATAGTGTGTTGGCTGCCAGTTGCTTGTTTGGGTCGAAGTCGCGCGTTTGTTTGGTCCACTCAAGCGCTTCTGCTTGTGCGACTGCTTTCACCCGTCTACTCCCTTTCACCGCGACATCGCCCCATTTATTGAGAGACCGCGTCTCAGATACCTATAACTGTCTATTCTGTGCAAAACTCCCACACGTCATCGATGTCTAAACGATCTGAACACCCCACAGAGCCTGAGCAGTCTGGCACCCTCATCCTCAAAAGACAGCGCGGAGAGACTCCTCCTCAGACACAAATTGCCATATCGTCTGGCAGGGATGAGAAAAGCCAAGGCTTGATCAGAACCGTTCAACGGACATCGAATCTCGAGGCACCAATCATCAGCTTGTCAGGTGCTCATACTGTGCGTGTTTCTCCAAGTTTTTCTCCACCGCTACGCGCTTTATTTACTTCCAACTCACATGGAACGTTCTATATACCATAGGGCGAGATTCTGTCCTGCCGGTTTGATCCCAGTGGGCAGAACATAGCAGCTGTCTCCTCCGATCGCTCACTCTCGCTTTGGAAAACCTACCCCCCAAACAATAATTACGGCCACATCACCGCGCTCCACAAGGCCCCTATAATCGACCTACAATGGTCACTGACTTCCTCCAACATCTACACTGTCTCCGCAGACAAGTCCCTCAGTTTCACAGATGTCACGACTGGTGAACGCGTAAGGAAAATTCGTGGTGCACATTCGGGGATGATTAATTCCCTTGACCGCGTGTTAGCTGGTGGGACGGAGCTACTTGCCTCGGGAGGTGATGACAACTATGTGAGACTATGGGATGCGGAAGGCACGAAGGACGCCGTGGCAGAATGGAACGTCGGCGCGCCTGTTACCTCTGTTTGCTGGAGCGCAGATGGTGCTCAGGTCTATGTTGGAGCAGTTGACAATGCTATCCATGTGAGCTATTTCCTGCGTCACTCTCTTTTATAGAAAAGAGAATTATGACTAACTGACAATTTTACTTGTAGGTGTACGATGTTCGCAAGCAAGAGGAAGTCATCACCCTCCGGGGCCACACCGACACACCTTCCTCCCTCTCCCTCTCCCCTTCAGGCACCCACATCCTCTCTCCATCATTCTCATCTACCACTATTATCTGGGATATCCGCCCATTCTCGCCGTCACCCGACAGAGTACATCGTGTCCTGCAAGGCGCTCCTGCTGGCTTCGAGAACATTCTCGTCAAGGGCGCGTGGAGCCGCGAAGACGGCGGGAAGCGAGTAGCTGTTGGAGGCGCAGACAGGACAGTCACAATCTGGGACGTTGACAGTGGGAGAGTGCTATATAAGGTCCGTTGACCAGTCAACCTCTGAATATTCTTGTTCAAATTCCTGACTACGTCTCAATTTTTCTGTATATAGCTGCCTGGCCACAAGGGAACTGTCACTGCAGTAGACTTCCATCCAAAAGAGCCCATTGGTACGTTGTCTCGGTTACCCCGCGCAAGAACTAAGGCTTCATATATGTTTTGTCTCTCCTTTTTAGTCCTCACGGGTTCAACGGACTCTACAATGCTTCTCGGCGAACTAGAAAGGACTTCATGATCAGCCAGCTCATAGCTCCATGTTCAGAACCTCGCCTTCCTTGCTTGTAATGCCGCTACGTTTCTTCCCTTTGGATCAATGCTACTTCCTGCGGCCTTGTTTGACTCCAGCAGCCACAACAGAACTGTGTCGTAGACCGTGAAATCGTTGGCCTGAACAGTCTCATTGTGTTCAATTTTCTCTAATGCCCATGTGCGAGGACCATGGGCTAGAATCACTATAAACCATTTTCTTTCTCGGCGTTCACCACGCGAATTGAATTTCTGACGTGTGAGCATGTGGTCGGCTCCAGCAGTTGCCAAGAACCACCGACTGGGTCATGCAGTACAAGAACTTGATAAATTGGTTCTACTCTCTCACCGTCGGACGAGTATTGAGGTTGATATTGAGCTGATTTCTGCCATCGACAGGAGCTATGTGCGTATCATACAGCTCTATGCTGCTGGTACTGAACAAGACAAAACGAAAGTAACAATTGATCCATGATATGCGCACGGCCGTATCCAATGTCCGTGAAAATATACAAAGAAACATAATGTAAAGGAATCGAAATGTAACAGGAGGATCTAACGGCTAATGATGAGAGAATAAGAGAGTGTGCGCACAATTGCAGATAAGGAACCCAAGTCCATGAAAGTCTACCAGCAAACCGTAATAAATCAGAAAGGAGAAATGCTGAGAAAGCAGCAAGAAATAGGTCGCCTATTGATACACTTTGACGCTTTTCACTTCCCAATCTACCACACCAAAAATTCAGCTACGCAATCCAATTTCACAACAGGAGTTGATTGATCACACTCACAGGCATTGGCGAATGCGGCACCTTGTGCTCGGACGTAAGCCGCGCAGGTGCTGTAGCCGGTGGCAGATGCACAACTCTGCGACTGCCCATTTGTGGTGCCAGTCCATGCACTGCTCGAACCGGCCCAGTCTCCACAGAGAGTAGTGTCGAACACGATAACGTGGTTCTGGAAGAACTGGGAGGGAGTGCACGTCGAGGCAGGCCAGTTCGCGGCCGGAACGCCCCATGTGGTGGGTTGGGGCTGCCCGATGGAAATATCGGAGGGGATGCTGCCACGCTGGAAGAACCAAATGGAGATGCCAGTAGAGTCCCATTTCACTGTTAAATTGGTGTGGGTGGTTAGCTTGATGATTGCAAACGTGGATTGAGAAAACGCACTGATATGGACGCCACCCCCAGCAGAGTTGTAGGGCGCGCCATAGTTGCCAGTCTGTGTGCTCATGACGCCACATCCCGCGTCCCCAGTCGCAGCCGCATCACAGTTGTTCGATCCTGTCAGCGACCCAGTTTGGTTGCCGTTCGTCGGCATCGTGCAACCAGGCGCTGTGTGGATTGACATCTGGTTGTCGATCGCGGTGTGAATCCCTTCGACGATATCGATTTCACTGGAGAAAGGAAAAGGGAAATAAAGAGGGGATGGCAGTTGCAATTCGTCAGATAATCAATCCCACTGGGACAATCGTCCAAAAAAAAAAAAAAAAAAAAAAAAAAAAAAAAAACACTCCAACTGACCCGTTCGCGGGCCAATTCGTCGGTCCAACCGTCCAGAAGGCAGGCCACGCTCCACAAACTGCAGGCATATGTACGGCGTCGATCACAAAGATACCGCTGTTGTACTGCTTGTTCGTTTGGATACGAATGGACTTGCGGTTCGTCGTTGAGTTCAAGTTGGGGGTAGTATCGATGCCCATGACGGCATGGCCTGCAGAGTTAACATACGCGAGGCCTGAAGAGAAGGCGGGTCCAGACGCTTGATAATCGACGATGCCATGTGTGGGGTCTGCGAAACTGTCGAAGGTCCACCCGTTGAAGAAAGATGTGCCAGCCTGAAATGAAGAGTCATTAGTTCGGGCATGCAATTGGTTACAAGACGAGATGATCTGTAGGTAAACTCACCCAGGTATCTGAGATAGTCCACGATGACTTGGTGGAGCTAACATATGCTGGGCTTGCATAGATGCTGAGATACCATGATCCACCACACTACAATGGGAGAAAAATATTCAGGATGAGTCTATTTTGTCCTCATTTTGATTGCCCCGGAAGGAACATAGTTGAAGAAAGAAATGAGAACATACAGTCTGGCTCTTGTCACCCGTGCAAACCGTCCCACAGCTGGTGGCGGGAGTGTCGCTCATCTGGCCCGCACCACCGGAATACCTCACACTATTTCCGCACCAACATTCTTGCCCACTCTCCACACCCGCAAGGGAATAACCCTGAGATGTGCAGTAAGCAATACACACCTGCGGTGTATTGGTCGTACTATAGATCACGTTGGGGCCAGAGAGTGCGCGAGTATTGGCGTCCGTGAAGCAGCCCAGGGAAGTCCAAGTTGGAGAGCTGGATGCCGATGTAGACGTGGAGGTGGTGGTAGGGGTGGATGTCCCAGACACCGTGACAGTCTTGTAGGTGAGGGAATAGATATTGATAGCGTAGCTCCCACCGCAAAGCTGGGTAGAGTCACCGCCGCACGTCATGGAACAGCTCGAGGACGATATGGACGTCGCTGATGCTGGGAGTGTTGATCCGCAGTAGCATTGTGTCGCTGATGGTGGATAGAAACATAATATTCTCGTTAGAATTTATACATCATAAGCTGGAGAAATGAAGATGGATACTCACAATACTCGACACCGGCATAGCTGTACCCCATTCCCGCACACGTGCTCTCGCAGCTCGCCGGTGTCAACGTACTGCTCGTTGTGCTATATGCAGACAGCACCCTTGTATTACTATCCTGGTAGCATCCAAGATTTGACCACGAAGCCGAAGTCGTCACAGCAGCAGATGTCGTGGTGGTGGTCGCTGTGATGGTATTGGTGAGTGTCGTAGTACCTGTTGAAGTTCCGGTTGAAGTGCCCGTTGAAGTGCCCGACACCGTCTGCGTCGTGATAGACAGGCGGTAAATATTGATAGCGTAGCTCCCACCGCAAGTCTGGGTTGAATCTCCACCGCATGTCATCGCACAATTCGAGGACGCGATTGTCGTGGCACTGTTAGGCAGTGACGATGCGCAATAACATTCAGTGGCTTCGAATTCCAACAACAATCAATAATCTACAGACGATGCACAAATTGTTGATAGCAACTCACAATATTCGACACCAGCATACGAGTAGCCCATCCCGGAACACGTGCTCTCACACTTGGCAGGCGTCATCGTGCTTGATGTAGTGCTATAGGCAGCCAACACCCGGGTGCTGCTATCCTGATAGCATCCAAGGTTCGTCCAAGACGATGAAGTGGTAAGAGCAGCAGAGGACGTCGTTGTCGCGGTGGTCCCGGTCCCCGTCGTGGTAGTGATCGTACCAGTGGCAGTGGTCGTGGCAGTGGTCGTGGTAGAGGTACCAGTGGACGTGCCCGAAGTCGACGAACCAGCAGAATAAGAGTAAATGTTGATCGCATAATTTCCACCACATGTTTGCGTCGAATCTCCTCCGCACGTCATGGCACAATTGGACGACGCGATAGCAGTTGCACTTGGCGCAATTGACGAGCCACAGTAGCACTGGACAGCTGTAAGAGAAGATTTTGTCAGGATATTACAATTCATCACGCGGAAAATTGCATAGAGGATTAACGTACACCACTCAGTACCAGCATACTTGTATCCCATGCCGAGACATGTGCTCTCGCAAAGTGCAGGGGTGAGGTTGTTGATAGATGTGCTGTAGGCCGCAAGAGCACGGGTGCTGCCATCTTGATAGCACCCGAGGTTCGTCCACGTTCCACCCGAGCTCGTCGAGCTTGTTGTAGTCGCAGTGGTGGTAGTGGCCGTGGTCGTGGTCGCAGTAGTTGTGGTGGTGGTTGTAGTACCAGTGGCGGTGGTAGTGCCTGTCGTGGTGGTGGTGGACGTCGCCGAGGTAGTGGTGGTGGTAGTTGTAGACGCACGTGAGGTTGTGGTAGTCGTAGAAGACGAAGCTTGGTAGATCTGCATGATATTTCCAGCACCGCACGTCTGATACGCATTCCCCGCACATGCCATGTTGCACTGCGAGGAAGAGACGGATTGCCCGGTCGAAGGGGACGAGGCCGACGTAATGCTGTTGGCGCAGAAGCATTGCGAACCTGCATCCGAAAATCATGTTGAGGACGAAGAAGACGGATCTCTTATTTCTTAGGCATAAACGCACCATACTCCACACCAGCATAGCTGTAACCCTTCCCAGCACAAAGATTCGTACAATACCCAGGGGTGTTGCTGTTAGTCTGGATGAAGTAACCATTTTGCAACGCACTGCCAAGCACAAACAAGAGATAAGCGAATTTGTCCGCCAAGACCTTGGATAGCCCACACATGCAGGGCTGGGGCGCTCACTCACCGATTGCTCGTGGCATCCGTGAAGCACCCGAGAGAACTCCACCCAGTCGCGAGAGGGGCAGAGTACGCGTAGATGGAGATACGATTACCTGCACCGCACGATTGAGTCGAGTCCCCGGAGCAGGCTTGGGAACAATCTGATGACGAGGCTGTCTGCCCAACTGACGGGTTGGTAGATGTTGTGATAGAGTTTGCTGTAGAATAGAAAAGAAAAAGGCAAAAGGGTTTCTTCTCAGCAAAGAGCGGGCGGAAGCACCCCCACTAATCGGGTCATGCGTACCGCAGTAACATTGAGACGCTGGAGAGGTACAGGAATAGCCCATCAGCCAAGGGGCGGGGCGGGAGAGGTTAAAAGGGTCAATCTTTACGCACCATATTCGACACCAGCAAGCGAATAACCCTGGGCGGTACAAGTTGACATGCACCAGGAAGGAGTGTTCGAGCTGGAAGTTGTGCTGTATGATGCTAGTGCCCGAGGACTCGTTCTGTCATCGAGAAAGGGAGATGGTTTCACGAAACAGTTCAAGCATCTGGTGATGATAGAGGCGGACTTACGCGTCAGTGAAGCATCCAACGAGAGCCCAGTTTGCAGGAATAGATGCAGCACGCGCGTTGAGCCCAGAGTACGTCAATCCGCTGCTTGGATTTGAGCCAAGCCCATAACGACTACGAGCGAAAGGAGAGCTGTGGTGTCGAGGACTACTTCCGGCTCGGTGCTTTACATGAGAGAGGCTGAGATCAACGACAGGACGAGGAGAAAGAGCGGCAGAAACAAAGGAAAGTAGGGACAGAGTAGAGAAAACGAGAGACAAGAGAGTGAATGAGCGGGAGACTCGGAGAGTCATGTTTGCGCGAGCGAAGGACCGTCGGCGTCGGAAACAGCGACCAAGCAGAGAACGAACTCGTAGGTGTTGGTAAAAGGAAGAGTATCAAGGCCGGCGCTAACAGAAATAACCGCGATTGCAAAGGACGGGGCCCATATCGCAAATTCTGAATTCGGGAGAGAGGCCATCGCTCCCAAACACTAACCGCCCTGCAGGGATTGAATTGGTGAATCAATCGGAGGGGCCAGGCACGAGCCGGGCAATACAAAGCTAAACAACCCTCGATCGAAAAACAGCCGACGAACGACGGCATCAGGGAGCCACGGAAAAAGGCGGCCGCTTTCGCACACACGCAGAAAATGTGTTCCTTATCCCTATCTGCGACGGGACACGGCCGCGGTTAGACTATGTACAATATTACGACGGCCCATGCTCGGCACGATTCGCAGCTCAGCGAGCGAGCGCGTAGCGGCGGCAACTCATATACGTCTAACAGATAAAGGCTTTAGAAAAGCTGCACGTAAAGTCCTCGGACCGCCCCCTCGTCACCACGGCAACTCGTCTTGGCGCTTGATCTATGGGTAGTGATTGGCGTTTATCGTTCTCTCTGTTTGTTAGATGAAAAGTATGAAAAAGATTGATAGTTCTGGTACAACGATTGGCAGGTCCACGAGATAGGGACCAAGTAAAATAAAATAAAATCAAGAACACCAAAAGGAAAGAAGTTGAAGGATCTTTGGACGCAACAAGAAAGGTGAGTCAAGATGTGCATGCACAGTCGCTCATAGAGTAGCCGAACCAAAACTACCGAGCACAGATTAAAGTCACTTGAGTAGATCAATGACTCATCCTACCCTTGCCCTCGCGCCCGATGGTTCTTCACCTGGGGCTAGCAAGCGTCGTGATTGTCGTCGTCACGGTAGTCCCGCCAACCACCGCGCTGCCCGTCAAAGCATTGACGTTCGTGTTGGTTGAAGCATACGTATAGAGCGAGACCGACGACGTGGGTGCAGTGTACACGCTCGTTGTCTCATACTCAGTATAGTAGGAGTATGACAAGGAGGATGAGGTGATGTACTCGACGTCCGTCGACGTCGCTGTGTAGACTGACGCCGACGACGTAGTGGTGGGCAATGCGCTCACGGTAGACGTCGTGTAGCTTGTGGGAATCACCGTGTAGGTCGATTCGACGACATCGCTCGACACCGTGGTCGGGATCGTGAGCGTCTCAGGCACACCAGTGGTAGTAGAATAAGTGAGTGTTCTGTACGCGGTCTGTGTGACGGTTGTGCTCTCGAGGACAAGGAAGACTTCAAAGCCATTGGGAATCTGGGTAGTCGATCGGGAAGTGTAGAATGACTTGGTAGTGTAAGTCGTAGTGCTTGTCGACGTAATCGTAGCAGAGCTGGCCGAGGTGCTAGTTACCGTGGCAGTAGACTCCACAGACGTAGGGATAGTAACTGTTTCGCCCTGAGTGACTGCATCTGTCTCCACTACGTCCACTGTAACCGACTCGGTCGTGGGGATGGGCACATACGTCGACGTCGTCTCAGGGAAGAACGAGGTCGTGGTCAATGTGTAAGGTACCTCGACGCTGGTTGAGCCTAGATATATATATTGAGCAGTGGTGGTGCCTGTCACAAGGCCGGCCACAGTTGTGCTCGTTGTAATGGGCTCGACGATATACGTGGTAGTGAATGTGGTCGTGGCCGGGCCAGACGGGGCAGGGTGGGTATAAACGTCCACTGCAGACGGACCTCCACAGGTCAGGGCAGAATTTCCTGCAAATTTAATAAAGAGTCACGTTAGATCGGTCAAACGAGTGAAAGGAGAAAAGCGAGGAGGAGAAACACACCTGTGCAAGTGCTGGTACAAACTGGATTGAGAGACTTGGTCGTGCCTGATGCAAGGGCATTCCCACAGTAGCAATCACTACCGTGCTCTAGCCCGGCAAGAGTGTAGCCATACGCGTTACACGCGTCCATACAGACCTGAGGAGTCATGCCAGTCGCTGGCGCACCGACATGAACGCTGAGACCATCTGCGGTAGATTTGGAGTCTAGCGTGCAGCCGTAGTACGTCCAGGTGCCGTAGGACTTGACAGGCGCGGAAGTTGCGCGTTTTTCAAGCCAGTTACCGAACGAATAACCCTCCTTGACACTACAGACAAGAGAAGGAGTGAGACTTTGACCCACCGAACGCGACCACCTTTGAGACCCACCGGAGAGGAGTACCAGAGACGAGCGGGATAACCAGTAATGGGAGAGTAAGGAGCGTTAGGTATCCCATTGCGTAGGTTATGGGAGCAAGAGAGCGAGGACAAGCTCGAGGGCCTAAGAGCGGAAGCAAAGTTGGCTCCCAACTAATAAACCTTGGGGCGGTGCCTTGGCAGTTGCCTACGAAATTGATGCGAACCCACCCTGTCCCCGACCCCCGATATAACGGCGTCGAGATGATTTGCATATGAACCATTACATAGGAACGAACGATGCTCCCAATCAATCGGGACCTTGTTTGTGTAGAGGAGCAGATACAGGTGAACATGTTCATCATCTCATCAGCCCTTGTTGCCAAGTGCAGCCAACCCTCCCAACATCATCATCACTGTTACCACGACTCCCATCTTCTTACATCTCCTAGTTACCATCGAGCCCTAGAACCTCTTTTGTCTTCAGACTACTTATATAGCAACTTGCCTTGTACATACAAGACAAGATTCCCCCTCCCCAGACTGCAGATTACATCTTGATAGCACCCCCCTTACGATCTCAATCACATTCTTACTTTCTTGGAACCACAGCAGTGTGATCTAACCTCCAGACTAGGATTGCATTGGACTTGCATTCGGCTCAACCTCAACCTCGTTGTAGTGTCAGACTCAGACCCAAGCAGGAGTCCTAAAG
>WIDE01000015.1:130835-149830 GCA_015039315.1 Clavulina sp. PMI_390
CAAAGAGGGTGAGTGCTCTGCAATACAACTGTGGAACTTAAAGGGCGACTCGGTCGCAAGGTACCCCTATGGCTGGGCCAGAAGCAGCCGCCGTTGCCTACGAAATCGACATCTTATACAATCAGACTACCTCCGCCTCTGTATCGTGCGCCTTCAAGAAGGGGGCGTGGGGATGATTTTCATCTGACGGGGATCAAACGACACGAGGTTTTTTGTGTCAATCGTGAAAGAATAGCCTCAGGGCGAATTTATCGCTTAAACCGTTAGTCGTCGCGTAAGAGATATATATAGTGCTGAGAGTGCTTGGTAGCTCCATCGCACTTGAATGGCGAGACTCGCCTTGGCCTTTGATTCAGTATTGGGCATATCAAGTGACGGAGTTGATCTGCCGAGTAATTATGCCAAGGAGCCAAAACTGCCAACGGCCGTCTATAGGGATAGGCCGCATCATGCAGCCCGAGAAGATTGGTCTAATTGCGTAGATGGCGATGCTAAAGGAGGAATGAGGGTGAAGCGGCTGGCGTTATACCGGAGACCAAGCTAGAAATGTGCATCACTCTAGTGATGCAAAACATCTCGTTCGTTGGTAGGGGCAGAGAACAGAGACGACCACATTGGCAACTCGAACAAACAAAAACGCACGTGGCAGCACGTTCAGGGATCGTTTGGCTTTCGGCCAATACAAAGGCTCATACTGCTCATCGGCGACGACGACCTTTGCCTCCCAAAGGAAAATCTTCGGGATTATTAGCACACCTCTCGATGACGGTCCCACCATGATTCGTTTGCCTTCCAAGGCCACCACTCCACGCTTTCATAGTTGTCACGCCAACTACCACGTCCTGTCTATCATCTTCGCGTGGTTATAGCACCAGCAGTGTAACTCCTACTACGCTCTTCCAAGACAATTCATTGTGAAACCAACGAAGCTGCGGCAAAAGTTAGGGCGACATGGATCGATTGTGGACCAGTGTCGCCCCATACTGACACTGGCCGCAATCGCTCGCTCTTTTCTGTAATACAATGTGCTTGGTCCACCCATAAACAATTCAACTGGATCGCCCTTGTGCTGCTCACTAGCTCAATCTGAGACTCTTGCTCAACGTTCCTAGTGTCACTTCATCTGAGCTCACAGTCAGTGAATAGACCATGAGTTTTCGAGTCTCGGGGAAGGCTCTTATTCGGTTGGCCCATCCCAACCATCGTCCCCAGCGACCATCGGCAGGGGGCGTATAAAGATCCTCATATCAAGAAATAACAACTTGCTCACCATCCTCTCACTACAGCTGTTCTCTTCCCTGCGCCAAACTTCTTATGGATGTTGATCGATTCTTGAATATTTGGCTAACTTTGGGATTGTGAACTTCCATACCTAGGATTCTCGGCAACTCTCCATTCTTACCTCCCGCTCGATTGTCTCAATAGGCTTGGGGGCCAGGTTGCAGTGCCCATTCTACTGCTGACCTTTCTGCTATCTCCCCTCAAACGCGTCGCAACGCTACATAGCTTACTATGGTCGCTGGTTCTGTGGTCGATTATCGACCTCCTCCTGTGAGACACCTTGCTATATCTTCTAATGACGTTATTGTCGAGCTTTGTATTCCTCAAGCTTCTATGCGGGTCGCGTCTATCCATCCTCTCCTCTGCCTGATTCCGCTCTTTGCCTGGCGCAATCGTCCTTACATCATGCAGCACCAGTTCTGTATGTATTCTCGCCGTTCTTCCTGCCACACGCTAATTGGAGCTCGTCACACGCATTTCATTTACCTCACCTTTCATCGTAGGACATCATGGTGTGTCTTCGCTCTGACGTTTGACGTGGGATTCCTATTTCTGTCTTCTGCTTAGCCATTGCTCACCATCAATGATACAGACGTGGATCATGTTGATTGGATCAACTGACATCCTCCGTGGAGCGGTAAAGATAAGGCAAACGGTCTTGGTAAGAGAAGACCTCTATATGGCTTCAGGAGAACGATGCTGACTTAGAGTGGGGCTAGCTCATTGCGATTCCTTGGCTCGCCTTTGTCGCTGTATTTGTGGCCACCTTCTTGGTATGTCGTTGACCTCCCACTCTCAGAAGTCATCCAGCTCAGTTTTGTTTTCGAAAGCCCGGTCTGAAGCATCAGCAAGAACTCACCCGGGAGCGACATTTTGCATACTGCTCGCTCCCGAACGATATCTGGTAATCACTGATTCTCTTCCCACCCTCCTGCCTACTTTACTGATCAATCAATGAACCATATACTCTATGCCATAGGTTCACTATATCATCTATTCTCGCTGATCTTGGCTTGTTATCCACTCTCGCTCTTACCTGTGAGTCTCATGCCTGCAAACCATTCCATAAACTAATTCGGATTACATCAGTCCATGGCATCTACTTTCCCATCGTCTGAAGGCGGCTTCGCCCATCATACCGTCTGACAAAAAGATCGATGTGCCCATGATGGTTCGGGTGGTACTCCTCACCGTCACCGAGTTTATTGGTGCGGTAATGAGCATACTCTCTCTCGCTAGTGCCATCGATGGGCGCTATGCGGACCTCGTCATTGCCTCCCGTGATTATTACTTATCAACGTACAGCCTCACTCATGCTAACGAGTATACCCTAGTTCCCTTTGGAGCTTGGCTTATCTTCGTGACACAAAGGGTAATACCTGTCTATCGTACTTATTCTCGGCTCTTGCGAAACTACATCCTCATGGTGTCGATTTCTCCTAGGATGTTTTGAGACAATACATATTTTGGGCAAAATTCTTGTACCATTTCATCCGCCATTGCCAACGTCTCAGTCGTAATGAGGAGTCCCGCCATCGTCCTCAAGAGACTATAGTCAGTTCTAGGACGACCGTTGATCGTCATCTCCCCCCGCCATCATCGCAGCTCAAGAGTATGCAGTCGACTCCAGCGACAGACTAGGACATGCCTGACGACGAGGGTGGGATGTTCTATCTTCTCTACTTATCCATGGATTCTTCCCAGAAGCTTGACCACAAGTCTGTCAAGTTCTCGGATGACGCTTCAAACGTCCCAGAAGAGAAAGCCAATCGGGGGGATAATATTTAATTCGCCCTCATGCCAATCATGTTTGGACGACATGGTTATTTACATTGTGTTTCCTAACTGAAAGGTGTACATGTACTGTAATCACTCCACAATTCGCCAACCCTAACACATTCATTTTTAATAATTACCCCATGGCGTCACCCTAGGGACTGTCTTTGAGGTCTCGGCATACTTTTCCGTAACAGTAATGCGTCTGCTAACACCGTCGGCCAAGCGTGGCGACCACTGGGCCTGTCTGGAACATCCCAGTTGTTGGTTAAGTGAGGCGGAGCGGAGGCGGCCAAGCTTGGCAACTCAAACAAATAACAATGCACATGGAGCGTTTTAGGTTTGGCTCCATTTGACTAGCGCAGATGCTCGCGCTCCTGCTAGGCGACAACCTGCGCCTCGCCTTACAAAGGAAGATCTTCGGAATCTTTAACGTGCCTCCTGCTGACGGTCCCGCTATGATTCGTTTGCCTCCACCTGCCGCTACTCCATAGTTTGCCCGTCGTCACGCCAACTACCACGTCCCATCTGTCATTTTCGCGTGGCGGCGGCAGTGTAACTCTCTCACATTCTCCCAAATAAAGTCACTCTGAAACTCACTGAGTTGCGAGAAAAAAATTGGAAGGCCTGCATCGATCGTGGATCGGTGCTGCCTCGTCCCTATCTTTCATGCTTGCTTGCTTGCTTGCTGCAACCGGTCAATCTTTTCTGTTGCACTTCTATGTCGATTCAGACCCCTGCTCACCCTAGTCACCAATGAGACGGAAGTGACCGGGCTTGAAGCAGCCGATGCCGAGGGCCGTGCCAACAATACACACCACCACGGTGCGGTAGTTTCATCGGCGTCGACATATTCGGGAGAGCCTGAGGAGCCCGTCGCCATCGAAACTATATGAGGGTAAACTTAGAACGCTATAATCCGCCTGGGTCTGCCCGCCTGGCATTCAAAACTGGATCGCGGCTCGTGGTGCTCGCTCGCCCAGTCCAAGACTCTGCTGCGCACCGTTCCTGGCATCACTTCATCCGAGCTCGTACTCCGTGAATATATTTCTCGAGTCTCGGGGGCGGCTGCTATTCAGTTAACCCTTCCCAACCATCGTCTCCGGCGGCCATCGACGGGGGGCCCAATAAATATGCTGATGGTAAGAAACAACAAATTGCTTGCCCTCCGTTCACCCCAGCTATTCTCTGACCTGTACCAAACTTATGGATGATGATCGATTCTTGACTATTTGGCTAGCCCTGGAGTTGTGAGTTCATGCCCAAGAGTCTTGGCAACTCTGGATTCTTACTCTCCGCTCGATCGCACCAATAGGCTTGGGGGCCAGGTTGCGGTGCCCATCCTTCTCCTGACCTTTCTCCTATCTCCCCTTAAACGCGTCGCGACGCTACATAGCCTACTGTGGTCGTTGGTTCTATGGTCGATCATCGACCTCCTTCTGTGAGACATGTCCCTTCAATCTCTTCTAACGATGTTATTGTTGAGCTGTGTATCCCTCAAGATTCTATGCAGGCCGGGTCTATCCATCTTCTCCTGTCCCTGATTTTTCTCTATGCCTGGCGCAATCTTCCTTGCATCATGCAGAGCCAGTGCTGTACGTCTTTCTCGCCGTTTCCCCTGCCACTGGCTGGCTGAAACTGGTCACATACATGTTCTTTATCTAAAATTTCATCGTAGGACATCATGGTGTGTCTTCGCACTGACGTTTGACGTAGGTTTTTTTTATTCATGTAACCCGCGTAGCCATTGCTCACCATCGACAACACAGACATGGATCATGTTGATCAGATCAACCGACATCCTCCGTGGAGCAGCAAATACAAGGCGAACGGTTTTGGTGAAGACCTATCATCTATATGACGTCAGCGGAATGATGCTGATTTAGAATGGGGATAGCTCATCGCGATCCCATGGCTCGCTTTTGTCACTGTGTTTGTGGGCTCTTTGTTGGTATGTTGTTCGTCCACCGCACCTAGACGTCGTCCGGCTTAGTTCTGGCTTCAAAAGACTGGTTTGAAGCATCGGCAAGAATTCACCCGAGAGCGACATCTTGCATACTGCTCATTCCCGAACGATATCTGGTGATCACTGAATCCTTTCCTAATCTTCGTATCGACTGTACTTACCAGCTATCGGAACCTACACTATAGGTTCACAGTATCGTCCATTCTCGCCGGTCTTGCCTTGTTATCGTCTCTCGCCCTTACTTGTGAGCATTCATAGCTGTCGATCATTGCTGGCGCAAACTAACCCGAATTGTGTTAGTCCATGGCCTCTACTTTTGGCACCGTCTGAAGGCAGCTTCGCCAGTATTAGCATCCAATAAGAAGACCGATGTGCCCATGATGGTCCGGGTGGCGCTACTAACAGTAACTGAGCTCATTGGCGCACTAATGAGCATACTCTCGCTCGCCAGTGCTATAAATGTCCGCTATGCAGATCTCGTCATTGCTACTTGTGCGCATTACCTTTCAACACCTAGCCTCTCCCGTGCTAACGATCATCCACTAGTACCCTTTGGAGCTTGGCTTATCTTTGTCACACAGAGAGTAATACCCGTTCATCATATCTATTCTGGCGAATCATATCCTAATCATGTTCATTTTGCCTAGGATGTTCTGAATGAATATGTCTTTTGGGCGAAATTCCTGTACCATTTGGTCCACCACCGCCAACGCCTCAGTCGGAATGAGGGATCGCGCCATCGTCCTCAAGAGACAATAGTCAGCTTTAGGACCACCGTTGATCGCCATCTCTCACCTCCATCGCAGCTCAAGAGCATGCGGTCGACTCGAGCAATGGATGAGGGTATGCCTGATGATGAAAGAGGAATGTTCTACCTGGTCTCTTTACCAATGAACTCTTCCCAAAAGCTCGACAACAAGTCTGTTGAGTTTTCAGATGAAGTGCTAAATGTCCCAGAAGGAAAAAAGGATATGGGCGACGATCGCTAGTCTGTATGCATACCTGGACCTCTCGCTTATCCCTCTTTGAACGTGTGTGGTAGCGGTATTTATAGCATAATCTTCTGTTAACTGAACGAAATTTACGTGTACTCTAACATCATTGCACTAGTGATAGCCATTCCTGTAGCCTGCTCTGGTCCCCATCCAATACAAGGCGGTTCATTTTTCAACCATAACACCTCATTCTCAATGTGGATAGCGGTCAATGATACTACATGCAACTAGTTCATGCGCATCGCATTCCTGAAAACGGTGGATAGGCTCTTTACCTTTTCTCCATATAGAATTATCTTCGCCTGCATTCCTTGCTGCCAAGGCATCGACATTCGGCGTGTTTCTATTGGGCCACTTGCTGCTCACTCGTCACTTCCTGGTGGCCTCAGACGAGTAAATTGTTCCTCTAGCCTCGCAACAAGTTTTTTATCCACCAAAGAGCCCTCGAATATACCAAAGGTTTGGACGCAGCAAAGACGTGGACGAGCTTCGATGAGGCTAATCAACACCTCCGTAATGCTGGGTGGGACTGAAGGTGGTTGGTACGTCATGTTGTGCAGCTCTAAGCGCGTTAGAGCTGGTACTAATTCTGGGGTGGTTGGAATATGTATGGAAGCAGGTTCGTCGTATCAAATATGTCAGCCCATAGAACGCGGATTGGACGGAGTGTGTGAAGATGTTGACATACCAGAACTAGTCAACAAGCTATCAAGGACTTCCTGAACATGCTCAGACCACCATTTGAGTAGTCGCAAGTCAAGTAGAGTAGGAAAGGACTCGAGCAGTCGTGGAACGAGTTCCCTGATGGAAGGGAAGAGGAAGGAGAATGTGAGATGTTGCAGCTTGGGAAATCTAGCCTGGTGGTATTCAGAGAGATCAAACTTAATGGCAAGGTGAAGGGAGAGAAGGTTAGGAGCGTTAATGGCGTATGCAATAATGCAAATGCAAGCGAGGGATTGAAGACAGGGGAGCTCGATAGCGTCGATCGACGGCGGCGGGGAGTCAATAGCGCTTCGAAAGGCCGCATCGGAAAGGACTAGCGATTCAAGCATGCTGGCCTTTGCGAGTAGCTTTATGATTCCGCTCAGATTAAGATTATGTCTAAAGAAATCAATATGCAGTGCACGCATCTGGGATGAATCTAGCTCTAAATTCCCAAAACCAGCGGAAAGGAATGACGTGATGTGAAGTTGCTGTAGACGTATTTGGTGATCAATATCGAATATGATCACCTCTTTTTCGTAACGAGGGGAGTTTCGGGGACGGTTGCATCCTAAAAGGAACCTTTCCATGGCAGGAAGACGCGTAGGGAAAGGGAGAAGACATTCCAGCTGCAGAACGTCAACAACCAATTGCAGGCTTTGGCATCGATAAAGCTCTGGGTGGATAATCTTAGCGAATAGGTGGCCCCAGCTTGTTTCGTGATACGCGACGTGATAAATCACGTTGAGCGACACGGCTTTGGACCGCTTGATATGGGCGGTCATCCTGTCCTCGGCTCGTTGAAGGAAGTCATCACTCTTTTGAGCCACACAGATGATTGTTCTCCAGAGGTTTGGATCGGAGATAGCAGCATGCCTCCATTGCTGGCATGTTGATGTGAGAGCTAGTAGGGTAGTAAAATGGACTTGTCTTGGTGGGGCATTTTCGGCACGCTCTACCTGGTTAATCACCTCAGGTGAAAAAAGCGGAAGCGAACGCCTCACAGGAGGTGAATACTGTGGAAGAGCTAACTCGAAGATCGAGGTTAGGAGCTCGGTAGGAATCAGTGCTATGGATGAGCTTTTCTGAGGATCGTAGTGGGCTCCCATTTATCCTGCCTAGATAGGCTCTGGACCCCCCTTGATGGTAGTTTTGAGTATCGCTTGATTTGAGACTGAAACCCTTGGGAGTTGACGCAAGGGTCCACTGTGTGCTTTGGAAGTCATTTAAGATGGGCGTCTATTCTGTGACACGCTCACGCAAATTCGGAGTGGCGAGGATTAATTTTTGATAACAGAAAAAAAACAGGTTGAGTGTGGCATGTCAAGAATGGGTCATACAAATAAAGAAATAAATTCATAACATCCAGCACAATCACTAATTCTTCAAGAGTTTTGCGCTCGTGAACCCAATCAGGATGTCTAACAGAATGACGCTTGACTCTCCATTGTCCTCTACCAATTTACCCAGTACGTCCTTGGCTCGGCTAGCCAGGATATTCAGCTCAGCAGCCTGATCTTGCACTGCCGACAATGCGGATGTGTGCAGTAGGGGGAGGGAACCCCTGCCACGTCGTGACGCTGAAGCCGATGTTGAGGCACCAAGGCTACCATCTATGCGTTCGTCCGTGGGAGCAATGGGCAGTGCATCAACTGCTGTATCCTGTCGCTCTTTCTCGACCCATCGAGCAAGCTGGAATGCTGAGTACACCATCAGGCTCTCGATTGCAATGCGTGCAGCCTGCATTGACGCCCGCCGGTCGAATGGTGGGATGAGAAGGGGTGAAGGGATTGTAGTGGGTGATGACGAAGCTAGAGACGAGGGGGTGAGCGCTACAGGGGTTGGAGCGGTTGACCTAGTTTTGAGCAGATGCACAACCAACTGGACTGCCCAGTTGCCCAGTTCTAAGAGTGTCCCTAGGGTAGCAGCCTCATCTGGGGATACTTTTGAGCTCTGCAACATTCAGAGTTAGAGAAGCCGTACACCTTTCAAGCACTCAAGATGATACGAGAAACTCACTGGAGATATGAGAGGCATGTCCGACCTCCCCATGTCCATGGCACTTCCTGCTCCGTTTCCGTCCATTGCGACGCTCCGAACCCGCATTAGCAGACCATCTGCACCGTTAACCAAGACCAATGAAGTTAACAAGCTTCCACTAAGTCCGAGCATCGCCTGCACGACACTAGCTAACAAGGGGCGCTCGCCCTTGTCAATATACTCAATGGAGCTCTCCAGCGCAGGCTTCTCCATCTCCTTTATAAGGAGCGACCCTTCCAAAGGCGTCTGCGCCTCGAGGTGTGATGCAAGCTGGTTGGGGTATGAGACAGCAGCGTTCAGCTGCTGGAGGAACAACAAAGCCTTCTCGCTATATGCCTTTAGAAGCTCAAGAGTATTCACGCTTGTCATCGGACTGCTCTCCACCTTGGGACTGGCGCTCGACGTGGATGTTGTGATGGCGATGGCATGGAACAGCGCCACGACGGCTTCCATCTCCTCGACGCCTGCTAAACTTAGTGAGTCACCCAACCTCCATCCTAGCACACGGCTCAGCTGGGCACCGTAGAGCTGAACGAACCCTACGACCTCGGCATCAATGAAGTGGGCCCCCGAACTCGGACCCAAGACGGTGATGATCCTTGCGACGATAGCGACCATGGTGCACCATGCATTATGAGCAATGGAAGCGAGAGGTAAATGTGAGTTGGGCTCGATAGAGCCTGTCTCTAAAGCAGGTGTAAGCCCATTCATGGCATATGATCCCATCACACCCTCATGAGCAAGCCGCTCTGCCGATAAGGGAAGGCTTGCGAGTGCTCGATGGAATTGGAGAACGTGACGAGCATAGAAAGGTAAGGGGCTGCGAGAGACTCTCCCGTTCCCGTTGAGCGATATCGCAGGTGCATGGAACGTACTTGCTCCCAGCCCTGAGAGACCGCTGATGCTTGATATATCGGAGGCTCGCGAAAAGAGGTCGAAGGAAGCACGGATTAGGTTCGTGGCCTGTAGCCTCCCAAGCCACAACGTTGTACCAACCCCGAGCTCAGGCTGCATGCTCTCCTCGAAGACGGCCACCATTAATTGTAGGTCCGCATCAATGACATCAGGCGCCGGACCTGCCACACCCGCAGGATTGGGGGTACCAGGGGATACATCTACCATCGACGCGCGCTCGAAGGTCACGCGCATGGCATCAATGGCAAACAAGATGGCACTGCCAGTTGTCCCACTCACTGCTTGCCTCTTCACGGCTGCTAATTTGGCCGCACCGAGCGTGCGTGCCTTCTTAGCGCAGTAATAGGCTAGTTGAAGCACAGTTTGATGGAAAGCTGGTGCGACTAATCCTGTCACCGAATCCAGAGGGCGATGAACCTCATGTGTAATCACGAGCTTCATGGGCTCCATGATAGGAAGGAGTTCGTCCCAGGTGAGCTCATATGTCCACGTTACATTCACCAAGGCGTAAAGGACTCGCAGACGATCAGCATGGATTGCGGTCATGACCGCACCAGAGCGCTTCTCTGCTGAAAGACTGGTGGTGATGAGCTTGGCAGAACCAACGAGCGCTTTCTGTGCAGGTTTCGACGCGCGGACGATCGGCATCGAGACCTCAAGAAGCTCTACCCACGAGCGAGTAAGCGCAACGTGAGAGTCGGTGAGGGACCAGTCGAGATTGAGCGAAAGAATCTCCTTGAACGTCGCAGAAACTTGTTCGACGAGTAAAGGGTCTTCAGCGGCATACTGGTGCAGTCTGTCATCAACTGTCGCAGAGGAGAATAGGTAGTCATCTCCGTATATTCGGTCGGGTTGGAGCTGCAGCGTCCGAAGTGTGTCCAGCTTCAGCCTGGGGAAGTCCGACTCGACATGGCTCTGCGCCTTGCGGTGAAGGGATGGGTCTGTGGGGTTTAGGATAGCTTCTCCGAGCAATCGATCCAAATCTTTTGTATCTTCAAACAGCTTGGTCACCAGCGTAGCACTGGCAGCCTTCGCAGCGGCGTTACCGCCGGTGCTACTTGACATACCCACGGTGTTCGACAAATCCAGTGCGAGCACATGTACTGCATGGGCTTTAGCGATTGTCTGATACGCGTGCGTCGCAGTTGCTTCATGAACCGCACTTCGCGTCACACCATCCATCTCGATCATCTCAGTCACCTCGCACCTTGGTGGATCCCATATTGGTTCCTTGACAAGCTTGACAAGGTCTGACCAGAGGCGCTGGTTTTTCCTGAGCGCATCAATGGCAATAGGGTGCTCGCGGGCATGCTGCCAGACCGAATCGAGGAGGTTGAGAGCAGGGGCTAGCAGAGCGGGATTGTTCTCCCACAGAGTTTCCCAACGAGCCACTGTCTCATCAATGGCATCCACAACAGTAGACTTGGGTGCTTTGGGAGCATTGGATGAGCCAGCGCCGGCAGCAGACGAGGCAACAGAGGGAGGGATGATGGAAGAAATCATCTTCCCAGAGAGGAAGAGAGCAGCCAACGCTGGTTGAGTGTCAATGACAGTGTTGAGGAACGCCCATGCCGCAAGACGAGCTTGAGGATCATCATCGACATGGCGGACGACAGAGAGGAAGTAGTCCACGATCTCTTCGGCGTTGGTAACGTGGCCGACAATAGAAGGCGGCGACGGATGACAAGTGGACACGGAAACGCAGAGCGTCGTAAGAAGCTTCATGCCCTCAATCTGCAGATCGAGTTCATAGGGAGGGCGGATGAAGAATTTGGCAATGTTATCGAGTGGGGAGAGTTGAGTTCTTCGTAAGTCCGCCGTTGACCCTCGTGCAGTCGCACCAACGAAAAATCCTTGTTCGAGTAGGGAAGGACGGGTGGCGGCTGTACCCGTCTTTCGAACAAGAACTTGACGACATAGTCGAAGGCATGAGTGGAGGTACGAATCAAGGTGATGTGCCTCATCGTATCTTCGAGCCTTGTGCAAAGCTTGTCGAGTGTTGTGGGCCGTCGCGATGATGGAGATGAGGGGAGTAACAGTGGATGGCACGGCTTTCGTGAAGAATGCATCAATCACGAATCGAGTGATAGTAGCGAGAGAAGAGAGTGGGTCATCTGGTGAGGGTGGTGTCTCGACGTCGAGAGAAATGACAGGTCCTTGGATGAGGATCTCCGTGAACAAGGACATGATTTTCGCCCCAATCCGGTACTTGTCAGAAAGACTCGTATACTTCCAGTTCTCGAAATCGATCCAAATCTCGTTGTGAATGAGAGCCAGTCCCCGCAGGAGCACGTCGGTTTTGAGCGCACGGAAAGTTTGGTCGACGCTATAAGCTTTCCTCACGCTCTCATCGACGAGGGCACGCATGAGATCGAGCAGCGCGATCGTCATTGGGTAAGTCCCTGCAATCCGCTCGACAGCCAGAAGCTTGGGCGTGGCGGCCTTCTGCCTTGCTGAGCTGGTGAACAAGGGCGAGCTCTTCAGCGAGGACCAGAGACTCCCTGGGTGATGAGGTAGAAGGGCAGTCATGACGCCAAGGGTATTGGTCACGAGCTTGGTCACCGCAGAATGGTCCTGCCTCCCAGACCCAAACTGAAGTGCATCTTGCAGGATGACAGGAATGACCTCAACGAGTGACGCGCGTTCCCATGAGGTGAGGTCTTCTGCTTCTTCAGGGAGCATCTTTGCCATGAGCGATCCACTGAGGGTATGGTTATTCCTCAGCACAGCACGGAACAGCTCGAGAAGGTCCGTCACAACCAACCCATCATCCAGACCCTCCTCGATCCCGATATCCTCGAACGACAGGTTCATCACCTTTGCGGCATGCCCTGACGCAGAATATTTCGTATCCGCAGAAGTGCTGAATCGCATCGACCCACCCCCTGTTGCCGTCTGCCGTCGTTTGACGTACTCCTTGAGGAGACCCAGTGCTAATCTCCACCCTGAGTGCTGGTACTGCCATGCCACGACGAGCGGTGAGCCTGCTTCATTGTCGCTGATAAGGGTGCCGACTGTCTTGGGCGGGATGATCGTTCCTCCTGGAAGCCTCATCGGCCTCAGGGTATTATAGACGATACCATGAGAGGTATTCCTCATCTCAATGTACGACGAGAATGCCTCCTTCTCATAAGGGATGACCTGCGTGACCGTGGTGAGTTTGTCAAAGTACTGATACACGGCCCATGCTGCGCCGCCTCGATTAAAGTCTACTTCGCGTTCGGTGATGTAGCCTTCGAGACCGCGGAAGTCACCTGTCGCTGTCAGTGAGCGTAGAAGTCGGATGAGCGGGCGAGCCTGGACAGGGAAGCGATCCCTCGCCATTTCGAGCAGTGCGCGCCGTGAAGGAGACTCGAGCTGCGCGTCAACTTGCCAGAATTCGGCACAGAGAGGGGCGACCGAGATGTACTCTCCCGTACCGAAGAGCTCGATGAAAGTCTCCAGGAGCCCATCAAAGTCTTCAATATACTCGACCCGAATGAGTTCAGTGAGTCCAATCAGCAGACCTAGAATAACGGTGTATCAAGAAGTGAGCAGCGAGGTAGATAAGGAAAGCAAACAAGTAATTTGAGGCCGAGAAAAACGTACCTTTGATTATTGCTCTTAGCACAACATCGTTGGGGGCTGTTATTACAGATCCAGTTTTCGCAGCAGCTTGAGTATCCAGTAATGGGGATGCCAGCAATTGCCGTAGAGTTGCAAATAAGCTCATGCTGGGGTGAAGAACAACTCTTGTGAACTCTTGCCATGTCGAGTCGCGCGCACTCCGATCGGGGATGAGGAGCTCCATGAGTGGGGCGTACTCCTCAGGGTAATCCCCACTCTCCGTAGCGAGCGCTATTCTTCGAATAACGCATGCCCATGCAAGGACAATGGGGCTGAACCGCGGTTGAGATGGGGAAGAGAAGACAAGGTTGTGAATCTTGATCAGTTGGTCTGGTTGGGCAAAGTATCCGTTCCGCGGTAAGGAAACAACCTCGAGGTCGATGCCCTGTTCGTAGAGCAGTTCTACACTCAGAATCTGGGTAGACGTGAGAACGACGATGGTCTGAAGATCTGCCAATAGCTGACTGGATTCAAGATCTATGAGAAGATCGTTGATCTTCTGTGTTGTGCCCAGGGAAGTGGAGTATGCAGCCTCATAGAACTCGGCAACGAGCGAGCCCGAACAGCGCATGTTGTATGTTGCCCAGAATATGACTTCCATCATGCAAATTTGCTCGCGGATCGCCTGTTTTGCGAGGGCAGAGCGCGTCGCAAGGGAAGAGGTTGTGTGTGGCACTTTGGCAGGGATCTCCTGCTTTGTGCGACGGACGAATTCGGTGACGAGGGTGTGGACGAGTTCGAATTTGTCAGGGGCGGTTTGTTGAAGGATTTCTGTGGATAGGTCGTGTAGAGGGTGTTGGTCGTCGCCCTGAGCTCGGAACATGGGGATGAACAACCGGAGGATGAAGAGTCGTTCGTCGAAATAGAACTCGGTGATGGCTTCCAATAGCGATGCTTCGATATCAGAGCCGGCTGAGGATCCTTCGCCGTTGAGCACAGGGGTGTAGTCGTACTGTTCGTTATAGAGAAAGGAACGCAGGAGGACAAAAGCTTCGATCTCGTCTATCGCGAATTTCTCGCTGATTTTCGTGACGAGCTCCTGCTGGGAGGGTTCCACGGTGACGGTGACATCGTCGGCAAGTTTGACGGTGCCCTTGCGGACTGCGGTGCTGGAGGTGACGGAGGGTTTGGGGAAGGGGTCATGACAGTTCTTGAGTTTGGAAACTCGAAGTTGGAGGGAGGTGCGCAGCAAGTCGGTGTCAATAGGCTCCTGTCCAGACAGTCCACGATACAGGCTCTGGAACGTGCTGATTTTTTACACGCGCGATGGATAAGATCTTGAAATCAGAACATGAGGCCGGGAGCAGAGCAGCCACTACTCACTGTTCAACGAGATTTGAGTGCGTCGTCTCTGCCATCGAATATACACAATTACAGAAAACAAAATCTACGCGAAAGAAAACAGTCAGATACGCGTCATAAGCACTGAAATAATGTGGTTTTACCTGTGGGCAAAGCCTAGCACGCCAAACCAACACTAGTTCTGTACCACCCGCGTACAACGGAGCTGTCCGGCGGCTCCGCGCAACCCAGCTCGTCCCTCCCCTCCCTCCCCCTTCCCCCTCCCTTGTTTTTCTGTTCAACCACTTGTCTAGAGCGTTGAGATATACCTCGCTAGACATCCTACGTCACAATAGACAATGGGGTCGAAGCGACGAGTGGCCTACTACTATGACGAGGACATTGGCTCGTTCTCCTACGGCTGGGCTCACCCCATGAAGCCCTTTCGCATCCGGCTCGCACACAGTCTCATTGCCGCATACGACATGCTCCCCAAGTTAGATGTTATCGTACGCTGCTCTCTCGCAACTTGCTGCATTACTAAGAGCACTGACTTATTGTGTGTACCTGTAGCGTGCTGCTCGATGCACCCCCAAGAACATGACCCGCTTCCACACAGACGAATATGTCGATTTTCTCTCCCGTGTCACACCAGAAACAGCAATAGATATGACAGGAGGAGGTGCTCGCTGTACGTGCTACCCCCATTACTATTCGCCTTCCCGCTCCGCCCTCAAGTAACCGATGGGCACCACTCGTGTTCTGCTAGTCTTATCAGGAGATGACAACCCAGCATTCGACGGCGTTTTCGACTTTAGCTCAATATCTGCAGGCGGATCAATAGGCAAGTTCTATACGTCCTGCACATTCGTCACCTCGACCGCTTGCTAACCTTGGCTTGGTTGGTTCGCTTTGGTAGCTGCTGCTGAGAGGATCAACTCTGGCATGTCTGATATTGCCATCAACTGGGCTGGTGGTCTCCATCACGCCAAAAAAGGCGAAGGCTCTGGTTTCTGCTACATCAACGACATCGGTGCGTCTACTCTTACTTGCCATACCCCGTTCCCTTGAACAACCTCGACTCAATTCAGTTGTCCAGTTTTGGGAATCCTTGAACTACTTCGTTTCCACAGCCGTGTCCTCTACATCGACATCGACTTTCACCACGGCGACGGTGTCGAGGAGGCATTCTACTCTACCGACCGCGTCCTCACCTGCTCATTCCACAAACAGAAGGATTCATTCCCTGGTACTGGCAAGCTGGGTGATCGAGGGATCGGCAGAGGGAAAGGGTACTCTGTAAACGTGCCACTGCTGCAAGGATGTACTGACGAGGATTATCGCTCAATGTTTGAACCCGTGCGTACCCAGTGACCTTCCTATCCTAGTATTCATGCTTAATCGTTTTGTATGCCTACCAGGTTATTCAACGCATCCTTGACTGGTTCCGTCCTGAAGCTGTCGTCCTCCAGTGTGGGGCCGACTCCCTCTCAGAAGACAAACTGGGGTGCTTCAACCTGTCCATGCATGGTCATGCGGACTGTGTGCGCTTCCTCCGCTCAAAGAACTTGCCTCTTATCCTCCTTGGTGGTGGAGGGTATACTGTGCGCAACGTCGCTTGCGCTTGGACATACGAAACTGCTATTGCGCTTGGTATCGAGAATGATCTCAGCCTTGATGTACCGTATAGCGATTACCTAGAGTGGTACGGGCCGAGGTATAAACTTGAGATTCGACCAAGCAACCTCACCAACGACAACCATGTGAAGGGGTATCTGGAAAAGACAAAGTGCGTCCCCTTCTGTTGCAATTGCGGTGTCGTGAACCAAGTGACTCATGATTGGATGCCTAGAATTGAAGCTCTCGCCCATCTGAACCAGTTGCCGTTCGCTCCTAGCGTGGCACAACATCAAACACCTCATCGAAGCGTAGCTCGCGAGTTAGGGCTTGTAGATGGTGACAATGACGGTGAAGAGGACGATGAAGACCTTGATGTACAAATACGAAGTACGTCACTTTCTAATGTCTCAGTTCTCTCTCCCAACCTTCTTAGTATATTGCTTGATCTGATCCCCCGACTCACTTCGCCTATGAAACATTAGGAAGCATTATTGAGCAAATTCGCCTTGACCAGCAAGCCTCCTCATCCCGCCAACGACGCCAACGAAGACCACGCACGCCAACATCCGATAACGAAGACGAAGATGAGGAGATGGAAGATGGTGAAAGAGGTGGCGAAGGGGACTCAGACTCGGAATCTGTATCTTCATCGTCCTCGTCTACATTCCAGTTCCGCCGCGCATCGTCTCGGAATATCTACCATCCTCCCCCCGCTCCCCTCGTGCCGCTGTCCAGATCGAACAGGAGGGCAAACGGGCACGTGAACGGGAATGGGGATGGGGCTGAGACGGACGAGGAGATCCATATCAGCGAGGAAGACGAGGACGAGGCGATGGACGAGGATGACGATGCCGACGGGCGGCACGCCAACCACCGCAAAGGAGGGGCACACACAAACGGGGACGCAAGTCTGACTTCCTCTTCTCGGAACGGCAACGGGCGAGGTTCACATTCGACGAGATCGGGTCCGCACCAGCATGGCACCCGCTCCGCTATGGCTGCTGCTACCTCTTCACTCCTCGCCGGCCTACATCCTGAGCAACAGGAAAAGAGAAGTTTCTTCACGTCGCCTTACTTCCCTAGCGGCGCTCGTCTCGTGCAGCAGCAGCGCCCCGTGATCCTGAATTCGAAGCCACGGTTATGGGACGGTACGCCTGTGGTGGAGATGCCATATCGTGCGCCCCCAGGAGTATATGTATAGGAAGGGCCCGCTCCTGAGGCAATTTGCTTTCTATTACTATCTGGTTACCCCTCGCTGTCATAAGGTGCTGATGTTGGGCTGTGCGGGTCTGCACACTCCGTTCATGGCCTACTGTCCTAGTCTCTCCTAGGAGTCGCATTGCCTTCTTCGTTTTGTATCTTATTCCTGTACCGCGCATGATTAGTGGTAGTGCACCACACTAGTCGAGCTGTTGATTGATATAATCTCTGCCATTCAATCTGTACTCTGTGACATAATATCGTTGATGATTTGCCCGACACCATTGTTCCCTCCAACCCACCTCCCAGGGGAAGGGTACCTCGTCACATTCAAAGCGGGCAGGTGTGGAACTAGCTTTTATCTCGACGTGCTCTTTCGGTCGTCCGCACGACCCTAGCACCGCTCCTTCGATCCTTGAGGAAGAGCGCATTGATGGCCTTTCCTCTCCGGCACCCTTCTATCTTGACAATGATGGAGATGTGACTGATATGCATGTTTCCTAACATTTTTAGCTCTCCCGGTTTCCCAAGCTCAATGTCAACCGGTAATGACTAAGTTTTCCTGAAACTGCCAACGTTTTTGAGTTTCACAATATTGTGGCACAACAGAAATACCTCTATCACCCCTATGTCGCTGAATACGGGACTATATGATTTGTGGGAGACGAAGGAAGTATGCACAATAGAAACAGACGGTTCCACGGGCTTTCCTTTGAGGCATTATTCTTCTAAAACCAGCTTGGAAATCAATTGTTGGATGTAGTATTCGGCAAAAGCATCCCCTTCAAGCGCTTCAGCACATCATGACTCGTCGGGCGAGTCTTAGGCTTTTTGTCCCACATTTGCTGGAGTAAGGTCCAAAACTGTCCTTCTGCTGCTTGTGGTATACGAACCTTTCGCCCAGTAGGTTTCTTTGGCCGTTCACCAGTGGTCGACGCTACAGCCACTCTCCACTCGAGCTCAATGTTTGAGAATGGTCGCTCGCCGGTCCAAATATTGAACAAAAGCATAGCAAGCGAATACACATCACTTTCTCCAGTGGTACGAAACTTGCTAGCTTCACTGTTAGTGAGCTCTGGGGCAAGGAATCTCATGAAGCCGCCGTCTACCCGCTGAGTTCGTGTTCGGGAGACTTCATGACGAACACGACTGAGCCCAAAATCGCACAGATATGCCTCGCGTTTCTTGTCAAGCAGGACATTTCCCTAACAAATTTAACAAGTTGAGATTTATTTTTTCATGCGCATGAGCCGATAAAAGAGAGGAGGATAGAGTACTAACAGGGTGGAGATCCCCGTGGATCACAGGTGGTTGGAGCGAGTGGAGATAACATACTCCTTCACTGATGCCAAAGAGCTGTTTATGCACGTCAAAGGACAATGATGAGTCACATCGTCACTAATACGGTGAAAGAATGAGGTCACACTGACAATACGCTGGAATGTGGTCGTATCAATCAACGTTTTTGGCGTAAGTAGGCCTTGCAGCGAGCCTCCATCAATATACGGGACAATCGTTAGAGGAGGTGAGTTGGAGTCCTCATGATATACCCCCTGGAAAGGAAGGATATTGGGGTGATGGAGTTGTGAATGGGTGATGGCTTCGCGATGCAC